>CAOJBK016006653.1:0-10293 GCA_948294925.1 Codiaeum variegatum | reverse complement strand
CAATTATGTTATTTTTCACACTTAACAAAATTTGTCTGATGTACAAAAAACTTATTGAATTCATAAATTTTTTCTCTCTCTCTCTCTCTCTCTCTCTCTCTCTCTATATATATATATATATATATATATATATCAAATATGACAATTTCTTTACATTTATTTTTATATATCATGTTTTTCTTAAAAAAAAACTCAATGATTTTAAAATTTTAAAAACTAAAATAATTAAATAACAAAGTAACAATTTAAAATTTAAAATCTAAAAATTTTAAATAATTAAAAAATCAAACTTATGTTAATGAATATGATGCATGATTTGGCTATATAAGTAGAAGAATTTGTCTCTCAAAATAGCTTAGAGATTGCCTTCTTTTTGTTATAGTTTAGAGACATTAATTTGTGTTTAAATCTTTTTTGAATCATATAATCCTTGTACTTACTATTTTAGCATTAACATATTGGTTTGTTAACTCTAAGTTCATATCCAATGAAAATTATGATGAATTAAAACCAATGGTTGTGCTCAAATATGGGTTCACATTATCAACGATTTAACAAATAATGTTATTCTCAATTTATAATGTGGATCCAAGAGTGTCCATTTGGACAATCAAATGCTCAAATATAATGAGGAATTTAGCTTTCATTTTCAACTTAATATTCCCATGATAACCTAGTTTTGGTGTAATTTTGAATGAAAAAATCATAGAGGTGAATACAAAGTATTTTGGGATGGTATAAGTCTTGCTTTTAAGTGCAATTTCAAGATTTGAATTCAATCTGCATGTGATTATGGAATATATTTAAAGAATTTTGAATCAGAAAATAAAGATTTTGAGAAGTATTATGATTGGCAACGATAATTGATATTTTTATCATAATTTTAACTTCTCGAGCTTCTTGAAATAAAAATAAAGAGTGGTATGGCTGCTTCATTTAAAAGAACTATTACAATAATAATATTGTTTTTATTTATGCATATTTATATTTATATGTAAAAGAAATGTTGATATATTTGTTGAAGAAAAGTTATCATTGACTTTCTAAAATTTTCTATTACCATCTTCTTAAATTTGTCTAGAATAATCTAAAAATAATAATAAAAAAATTATATGTCTAGAAGAATCTAAAACAATACGGTGGATGGAAATTTCAAGATTCTATCATAACAAGCTTTAAAAGTAGGTTTTTTAGCCTATAAATATTAGTCTTGGACTTTTAGAATAGCATGTAAGAGTTATGAGAAGACAAGTAATTTATGTGTAGTGTGTGGGTTGTGATTGGTAAGTGGTGTGTGACATGAGTAAGAGTGAATTATGTGGAGAGTTTAGTGTGTGTGCATGCATCTGTGTTAGTGAGTGTAAATTAAATATTGATCACTGGGTATTTGTTTCAACCGAGTTCCCTAAATTTAGATATTATGAAGGAAAAGGAAAATAAATTAATGAGAATTATAAAATGCAAGCTTGATGAGTAATAGTGTGTAATAGCCCAAAGATATTGTGATTGGAAGAGGATAAAAAGGATTCGATGGTACTATCTATACCAACAAGGTGCACCTTTCTTTTGGGAGCTCATTTTTTAATAACTCTAAATTTAAGCGTACTTGACTTGGAGCAATTTAAGGATGAGTGTCATCTTGGGAAGTTTCCTAGGATGTGGGTGAGTGAGGACAAAGCTCGCTAGAAGGACATGTGTTGGTTTGTGGGGCCAGTCCACAACCTTCAGTGACACTTCTGGCCGAGGGGGAGAGGCTAGGGCGTTACACATTCCATATTTCATTTTTCATCATGATACCTCATGTCATTAGAGGTTTTCATTGAGATAAATAACCTTTATAGCCTATATATCATAGGAAAGTATCTTCAAATCTTAATTAATTTTTTTTATTATCCATGGAAGATTTTATTATAGAGTTATTGATGTTGTCTATTTTGTTGCCTTGTTAGTCACCCATCTAGAGGAACCGTAAAATTTACATTTTTTTCCTTTTAATTCTCATCCTAAAACAATATACATTTTTTTTATAAACATGAATTTTTTCATAGTTGAGACCCAAAGCCAAAATGATCTTTTTGGATTCATAATAATTCTTAGGCAATAAAGCACTAGGAAATGCAATAATTAACAATTCAAGTAACATGATAAAAGATTTCTTAGTCCACCCTTTCAAGCATCTCATATGAAGTAATTGCAAAATAAAATAAAATTTAGAAAAGGAATTGCATCATGGATATAATGCTTTATGCACATATTCTAACAACTTAGCAAATTAATTACTCTCTTTTTTAGATTCTTCTCTAGGTTGCCTTATATCTATTGCTTCATATAAATCATTTTCTTCTTCATTTACATCAGGTTCATTATTCACTTGTCCATGTATACCTAAAATATCATTTAGTAATCCAATCAGGCCATATAATCTATGTGGATTACTTGTGAATTTATTCAAGTTTGCACATGCCAGAAGACTTCTCCCCATGTCATATCTGTTGAGTACAACCACTTAAAAAATCATTACATCTTAAATGCACTCTTACTTCTTAATATGTTGTGAATAACGATCAACACGTTTTGTACAAGAATACTATATCTTATAGACATATTCATCAAACTTTTATCCGTTTGATGATTCTAATACAAATCTCATAGAATGCTATAAAAATTAAAAACAAATATTGGTATTTAATATATTTTATTATATTCACACCAAGTCTAAAATTAAGCAAGTATAATTTAAAGCATTATTTTTGGTTTTACAAAGACATTAATAATTAAGCTAACCTTAAAAAAAACTCTTTTTTTCTTTTATATTTTTAGACTTCAAGTCGTTCTTGAAAAATAAATCCTAAAGATAGGCCATTGAAAGGTCATTTCCCCATACCTATATATATAAGGAGAGATGGTAATGTATTTTTTTTAAAAGCTAAAAGATCATGACAATTAATATTTTTTAACATGAGTATAACCTAAGCTAAATTATGCTTTCTCTTGTATACCATGCATAAAATACATGAATTATCTCCATGACTACGAAGTAGCAAGTCAAAACATAGATTGTAACCAAATTTATCAAAATAAAAAAGCAAAAGCTAAAATTTTTTGTTAAGGTTCATTTCTTACTTATTGAAGTTCATTCAGCGACAGCTTAAGAAATTTTGTGGCCTTAGAAAAAATAATTTTGAGGCTTCTTAATTAAAATTTTATATTCAATTTGAGAAAGTAAATCTTTTTCCATGCATAATATGTTTCTAGAATAGTGGAGGATTAAAATTGAGGACAACTTGATTGAAATAAATACTTAGTGATTAATATGTAATTTACACTCACTAACACAAATACATGAACACACACTAAACTTTTCACACAAATTCACTCTTGCTCACGTCACACACCACTCACCAATCACAACTCACACACTCCACATAAATTACTTGTCCTCTCATAACTCTTACATACTATTCTAAAAGTCCAAGACTAATATTTATTGGCCACAAAATTGAATTTGAAAGTCGATCATGATAGAATCTTGAAATTTCCATCCGCTATATTATTTTAGATTCTTCTAGACATGTATTTGTTATTATTATTAGATTACTCTAGACAAATTTAATAAGATGGTAATAAAAAATTCTAGAAAGTCAATGATGACTTTTCTTCAACACTCCCCCTCAGCATTGACTTTCTACATCTTCCATTCTTGATTGTCATTATTCATCTAAGATATCATTTTTATTTTCTTCCAACTGTGGTGAAAACACTTGCTTTTTTTCTTTTAAATCTTTAGTTAGTGTCTCTTTGCTCACTTTGATAGAATTTTTATTTGATTTATTAGTGGTCACTTTATGTTTAATGTTTCCTCCCAGCAATATATCATTTATCCGCACCTTTGTTTGTTTAGGTTGATATGTTCCTTTGTCCCATTGAGAATGATTATCATTTACATGAGACTTGCCAATGATAATCATATGATCTTGCTTTTCTCCATGTATAATCATTTCATTTGATGATTTTGCTTCTGGTTTCTACACCGTTCCTTCTTGTTCTATGTTCTTTCAAAAGGTTTTTGTCAAGACAAGTGCTCCATTATCTTCATTTGTATAAACCAAATGTTCTACAACACCAGACCTTAAGCTCTTTTCTATTATTTCAATTCTCAAATTTTCCTCTACCACTAACTTCTCTTGCACTACTCTCTCTTGTTGTTCTGAATCTATTCCTTCAACTTGTGGACTTGTAAGTGTGGATTCTTCTTCTTTGTTCTTGACCATGTTCTGGAATACCTCATTCTCTAAGTGTGAATCGAATTGATCTAGAAGTATTTCTTCCATATTAATTCCTTCTTCAACTGAAAGTTCATCTTATTTGTCTATGATGAAGCTTAAAGTTATCTCCAAATTTAGAGTGGTTGAACTTCAAATATTCTTTCTTCAAGATCATTTTCTTCTCCAAGTAATGTTTCTTCAAAGAAGTTTGATCCCATATCATCCCACTCTTCTTCACCATCATAAGCATTTTTACTAAAACTACTCATCAGTTTTGCAATAGCACATGTTGCTAAAAAAATCTCATTATTCTTCATTTTCACAGACTTCTCTACTATAATTACTCTCCACATGCTTTGCAATGGTTGAAGTTGAAGGGAAATATGAGTCACATAGCGGAAGCAAAAAAATAAATTTCATTCATTTTATGAGTTTTCGGTTTTGAAACTTATTAACTTATTAAACAATTTAATTTCCAATAAAACCTTTTGTTAAAACCCTTTTATTAAAAATTGGTTCAAGTGATTAAATCAAACTCTTTGATGAAATCACTTGAACACCCTTTTAGACCATATTCACCTGACAAGACTTAATCTTTCCAATTTTATGCAAAACACAAAACATAATAAAGAAGAGAAGAAGTTTATCAAATATCTTTTCTCCCTCCTTCATTTAGCTCCTCAAATGCGAAGCCTCTAGCTATCTCGTACCAAGCTTAAGCAAGCTTGTAATCCCCTTCACACTTGATGCAAGACTTGATCCCAAGTCAAAGGAATGAGTTAGTGCCTTAAGTCTTAGACTCCTTAGCTTAGGTTAATTCCTAGAACTATGAGTTAAGATGAAGAGAATGTCTTGAACACTTTAATGTATTCTCACAATCTCACTCAAAACCTAGAAATTAATAAGCTTTTGGTATTTTTGACTTAACTTAGGCAAAAATAACCTTTTGCCTTTTATATGGTGGAGCTTGAAGAGAACCTCCACTAACTAGATGAGTCTCCACTCTCCTCCACTAACTAGGGCACATGTCATGACTTAGTGAATTGCATGAAAATACTTGTCATAACATGGAGCTAGTGGAGTATGAGTTGGCATCACTTTTTGGTTAATGGAGAATCTCTACACAATTAGTTATCTCATAACTAATTAATTCCTCCTAAGTCCAAGTCCAATTTTAAGTTAGTCCTTAATATTTTGTATCTCATACAAAATTAACTAAATTAAAATACATTCCTTTGAAATGAACTTCAAGACATGCTAGAGTCTTTGTGAATTTAATCACAAGTTCAATTCGATTATAATTAATAATTAATTGAACACTTCAATTAAATATTAAACATAATATCCTTACCCATCGCTTGGTCAATACTTTATGGTGTGTGACTTACTAGGTTCATGTTCTAAATAGCAACGAGATAGAGAAAAACACATTTTCCCTTTATCTATGTATAGAATCCCATTTCATACATAGTCTCGTAAGTCGTGACTGACGTTTAGCATAACATATCGTGACTACCTAAATAGGAATTACTATTGATGATCAAGTCAATGAACATGTAACATTGATCATCGATCATAATTACCATGTACTCGAGTCCCTTCATTACGGATTCCCAATCTTAGCTAGGGTCATGGATTTGTCAAACCCTATATGCCTTTATCATATGACCATTTCTAAGTTCTAATCCTCGATATTCCCGATTCCTAGAAACAACTTTCTAGTGAATCTCATCTACCTTGGCTAAGGATTTCATATCAAGGAGAACTAGAAGTCATATGATTCCTTCATTGTTTACCCAAGTTAATGAATTCTTTCTTGGAGAATATTTATCTCAATTTATCACTGGGTACAACCACCACATTCCATATACCTCTGCGTGGCTAGTAGAAGTATGTAAGCAGTAACAAACTGTATCCACCAATATATTAGATAACATGCCACCTCAAGTCAAAGGATTATATGCACAATTATGACCTAGACGATATATTGATTGTGGTAAAACCCATGTATTCATTGTCTAACGTCACCTGTTCAACTTATCACATAAGAGTCCATATGTTATCACGACATCATATATCTGTAGCATGAGACTCACTACCTCTATTACCATAAGTATCATATACTTACAACAGAGGTGATGGTCTTCTGAATTATCAGTGTCCCAATCTATAATTCTATGACCATGAATATATTTTATAGTATAATGACAAAGAGAATCTGTCACTATATTCTTAAACTCTTTAAGAATAGATTCTCATACAAATTACTAATGGAACATACATAATTTATAATAAATGTGAAATTCATTTTAATAAAATATATATTTTATTGCCATTGGAATTCAATTATTACATTTATAATAAGCTCTAGGGCATACAAGTCTAACAAAAGTTGCTAAGAAATCCCATTCGTCTTCGCTTTCAACTTGGTATTGTGTAGAAGTTGCAGCATTGCCTTATACTTTCTTGTATCGGTAATTTTTAGCATAGTGCCCTCTTTTGCAAAAAACATAGCATTGAATATCTTTATGGTAGATTGATTCATCCTCTGAGTCATCATATAAGTGATGAGCTCCCCCTTGATGCCAACTTTTTCTTAATTTCCATTTTTGCTCTTCATCTTCCTTCTATTTTCTCTATTCCCTAATCTCACAACCTTTGAATTCTTACCTCTATTATTACTAAAGAGAACTTTCTTCTCTTCCTTGACTCAGACTTTAGACATTTGTTTATCTAAAGCCTTTTGATTAGCCAATACATTTTCCAACTCATTTAGAGTTGGCTCTTTTGCCCATCTGATAACTAGCAAATTATACATTATTTTCTCCTATATTCTTGATGATTTTACTTATTAAATTGGATTTAATTTGTTTTTTCTAGTGGTTTTTAGCCATTTCTAAGTAGTTAATTGCATTTCGAAGCTCGGAGGAACTAGTTCAAGGTTCAAGCTCGAAAGATGAAGAAAATGCATCAAAACAGAGTGAAAAATCAAGCCCCAAGGGCTGCCCCATGGTCTGGCAAATAGCTTATGAGCCAGAGCATGAGAAATGTAGAAAAATGAAAAACTGTAGCTTCTCACAGTCCCCGACATGGTCCGCACCAGGGACCGTGAGAGCTTACTGCCCAATCAGCGAAATCCTGGCTGGTTTGACCCTATCTTGATATTTTGAGTATAACTCAAGATATAAAACTCCAATTGAGGCAATTCAGGTACCGTTGGAAAGATAAGAGAAATATCTACAACCTTTTAGTAGATTACAAAGTCTAATTATTTCATTTGGATATCCAAAATTGGCACGAAAATTAGAAGTCTGATTTTGACCATTGGAGAAATCAAGTTTTTGGTAAATTGTATAGGAGGCTGGCACGGGAATGGGCACCAGGGGTTTTAAAATTTACAATTGCTTGATGACTAATTCTACCATGGTTTTAGGCAAGTGCACCTATTTTTTAGGTAGTATAGCAGTAACGAGATCGATCCACAACGACACTGACACAAGTACTAGCTCAAACTTAAACCATTGTCTAGTTCATAAATAATCATGGATTAAGAACTGAAAATTAAAATCCTAATTCCTAACTAAACCTAAGGGATAACTTCAAGAACTTGTGAGACTACAGATTAAATAAATATGAAATAGAGAATCTATTTAGACTTCGACTCGTATTACTCAAATCATACATTCAACCAACAAATCAATGAATATGTCGGTTAATCATTAAGTGGAATTTTTCACTAGATTAGATTTAAATCTTTCTCAAGTAATTAAACCCCTAATTTCCTAAGGATTAGGAAAGGAATCTCTTCTCGATCCTATTCAATTAGAAATGGCATTAATATTCCATTGAAAAATATGTAAAACCCTATGAGTTTGTGAATCTACCTTCGACAAACATATTAAGTTTTTAAGTGTTCTATGTCTAAACTCTCTATCTCTAATAAAGTTTAAAAAATACAAATCAAGAACAAGCATGCAATTGCAATTGATTTATGGAAAATCAAGTATCAAAAACTAAACTTAATGAAAAACCTAAACATTCATTGAACAAACTGTTGATCAATCCATACAAAACATCAAATACTCATCTAATCTAGGTAGATTAGATAAGTTTAGTTCATAACAACAAAGGAAAAATAAGAAATCAAAAGAGGAAGAAAATAAACTAAGGAACCCATGATGAACTCTAGCTTAATCCTTGAATTTCAATGATAATCTTGCTTAATCTTGCTTCCAATTGTTTTTCTCCACCTCTAATTCGATCCTTGATCTACAAAAACTTGGTTCTTGGCGGCTCTTTGGTGTTTTGGACGAACCCTAGGCCTAAAGAACCAAAATAAGACCAATTTTTTTTGTAAAATTCATGACTTTTATAGGTATAGAGGGCTGGCATGGGCGGCTCCCACGGCCCGTGCCAGCCTCCTGTACAATTTACCAAAAACTTGATTTCTCCCATAATCAAAATCAGACTGCTAACTTTCGTACCAATTTTGGATATCCAGATAAAAGAATTTGACTTTGTGGTCTTTACAAAGTTGTATATCTTTCTCTCAGCTTTTCAACGGTACCTAAATCACCTCAATTGGAGTTCTATAGCTCGAGTTATGCTCAAAATACCAAGACATGGTCAAACCAGCCATAATTTTACAGATTGGGCAATAAGCTCTCACGGTCCCTGGCAAGGTCTGTGCCGGGGACCTTGAAAAGCTACTGTTTCGCATTTTTTTTCAGTATTTCTCACGGGTTGGCTTATAGGTTGTGAGCCAGACTATGGGGCAGTCCCGGGGCTTGATTTTTTGCTCCATTTTGATGCATTTTCTTCGTCTTTTGAGCCCAAACCTTGAAATAGTTCCTCCGAGCTCCGGAATGCAATTAATTACTTAGAAATGGCTGAAAAGCACTAGAACAAACAAGTTAAATTCAATTTAACAAGTAAAATCATCAAGAATATGGGAGAAAATAATGTATAATTTGCTAGTTATCAAACTCCCCCACACTTGAACCTTTGCTTGTCCTCAAGCAAACCTAAGAACAATCAATACAACCCCCACTTTTAATATATCAAAGACCTCAAAAAATTAAGACAATAATAAGAGCAAAAATTCACTTGCATAGACTTTTGGTTTTCTCAATACTTTAGTTTCATGACTAAACTAGAGACAAGGTTATCGAGTTCGGAATCTATGAAGGCACGTTCTTACGACCTAGCTCTGAAGCAATTCATTCACCAAATCAAATGTCTAGTTTCTAAACATGGCTCCATCAAGAAATTCAACCTAAGAATTCCTCGAGTCATTCAATCGATTTTTCTTGGGGAGAAGAAAAGTTTTTCTTTATTTAGTGCAAAGTATCATGAGATTTTCAAATTTATAAGGGACTCGACTTAGCTAACCACGTCACTAGTCTTTTGACGCGAAGGTAAATGCTTTGTGGCATTGACCCTCGATTACTCAACTAGTCACGGACTTGATTAGCTGGCTATTAGCACTATTCATGGTTTCATTTTTTTGGATACATCGCTTTGCGCAATACAAAACCAGCAGAATATGTTGTAATTTTCAAAGTCCCCATTTTTTTTTCTTTTCGTACATTTTTCTCATAAGTACATTTTATTTTCAATTTAGTTCCATTCCTCAAGAAATCTTATCAAAAACTCAAGTTTCCTAACCTGACTTATGCTAAGAAAAAGACTAAATACTCAACCGTAACTAAAAACTTTAAAGCCTAGTCATAGAAACCATGACAAGTGGATTCCTACTTTCGACAACTATGTTTAAAGTTTAATAAAAAACCAAAGTAATTATGAAAACTAAAGTCTATGTGAGTGAATTAACAAAAAAAAATTCTCGAATTTTGAAAATTCTAAGGTAAATGCAAGTGAATTTTTGTATTAAGTTGAGCTTAGATTTACCATTCATGTTCATATAATCATGCATACAAGAAATATTTACCCCCCCTATACTTAAATCACACTTTATCCCCAATGTGTGTAAAACATGAAAAACAATAGTGAGGAAAAGAAAATACTA
>CAOJBK016002180.1:0-11811 GCA_948294925.1 Codiaeum variegatum | reverse complement strand
CTCGATTGTATGGATTAATCAATGTTTATTCAATGAATATTTTGATTTCTCATTAAGTTTATTCTTTTGATTTATTATTCTGGAAATCAATTGCATTACTAGTGTGTTTTTGATTTATGTTGTTTAAACTTTACTAGAGATGGGTGGTTTAAACCTAAAATACTCATGAGTTTAATGGGACTATTGTGTCTACTAGAGATAGATTCACAAACTCCTATTGTTCACATATTTTTCATTAGATCTTCATGCTTTTTCTAATTGAATAAGATTGAGAAGAGATTCATTCTTATTACTTAGGAATTAAAGGTCTAATTGCTTAAGAAACATTTAAGCCTAGACTTGATGAAAAATCCCACTTAATGATTGATTGACTTATTCATTGATTTGTTGATTTACCATGCAGTTTGAGTAATACTAGTCAAAAACTAGGTAGATGCTTTAAAATCCATTTTAGTTTCCAGATTTGATTTGCAAGTTCCTTTGAATTTTGTTGAGTCTTTGTTAGTATAATTTTCTAGTTAGTAAAATCCAAAATTATTGTTGGCTAGATAATAGAATAGGAGATTGAGTTGGTGTTTGGTTGAACAAATTACAAAGAAATTCCCTTGGGAGAATAATACTGGAACTTACCAATTTTTATTACTTAATACGACTCCGTGCACTTATGGGTGTCAAAGATGAGCATAATATTACATATACAACAGAAAAATCCAACTAAAAAAATAAACATCATCTAGCAGGTCAAGATCAATCCTCCTCTCTTTCTCATTTTCTTCTTCACCACAATAGTAAATTCTTCCACTGGGCTTCCCAATGTCTATTTGGAGGACTGCTTAGTGCCAAATGTAAGGGCAAATAATGTTTCACCTGTTAACTCCCTGAGGGTTGTTCTGTAAGCCCATAGTACATGGTGCAACTACCCTCCCCAGTTTCTTTCACATCCTTCGAGTCTTCTCTTCAGCCCTTGGACAATGGTTCTATTGGTACCCTCAGTTTGCCCATTTGAATGGGGATGGAAAACTGAGGAAAAATGTTGCCTTATGTTAAGGCCTTCACATAAGTCTCTCATATTGGCATTATCAAATTGCTTCCCATTGTTTCTAATGATTTGGTGCTATATTCTGAACTTGCATATAATATTCCTTCATATAAACTTCACCACATTTTCTGTTGTGATCGTTGTAAGAGCTTTTGCTTCTACCCATTTGGTGAAGTATTCTACTACCACTAGGAGGAACTTCTTTTATCCAGTAGTTGTTGGGAAAGGCCCCACTATGTCCATTCCCCATTTGGCGAAGGACCATGGACCATAGATTGGTATCTGCTCGACTGCTAGGACCTTATTTATATTTGCAAACCTCTGACATGCTTGACACCTTCTTACCAGCCTCATAGCATCTTCTTTCATGGTAGGCCAATAATAGCCCTGTCTAATTTCCTTGGCTGCCAAGGTTTTTCCTTCTACGTGCATTCTGCATGCACCTTCATGCATCTCTCTCAACATATACTCGACTTCAGTGGGAGTCAAACATCTGAGCTATGGAAGTGAGAAGGCTCGTTTGCAGAGGATTGTATAAGGAGAAATGAGAGCTTCTCCACTTAATTTTCTTTTCCAACTTCGAGTTCCTCTATAGAAGGCTGGGCTAGGACCCCTAAAAATACCCTGTTAGGGATGTTGACTGGGTGGGCTGCAGGGCGCTTGCTCAAACTGTCAGCTCTGTTGTTGGCCACACTTGGGATCTTCTTGAATTCAACCTTTATCCCCTTCTCTTTCATTTTATTCAGCTACAAATATGTTTTCTCCAAGTATTTGATCATGTCTGGATGTCTAGCTTTGTATAGGCCTTCAACATTCGCCATTACTAGCTGTGAGTCACTACAAATGTGCAATGTTTCAACATGTAGTTGTTCAACCACTAGAAGGCCTTGAAGGAGAGCTTCATACTCAGCCATATTATTAGTGGTAGTGAAGTCCAGCTTTAGGGTAAATTTTATCAGAGCTCCCTCTTCATTCCTCAACATTACTCTAACCCCGCTGGCTTCCTTCCCACTCACCCCATCAATAAACAACTCCTACTTAACCCTTGAGATTTCACCTTCAGGCCGCCCTTGAGATTCGTTGCCTGGCATTTCCTCTGGTGGAAATGAACATTCTAAAATGAAGTCTACCAAGGCTTGAGCTTTGATGGCTTTCCTGGGCCTATATTCCAGACCATATCCTCTTAGTTCTATAGCCCAATAGAATAGCATTCCAGAAAGTTTGAGCTTATACAGGAGCTTTTGTAAGGGTTTATCTGTAACTACCACTCCTTGATGTTCTTCTAAGTAGACCATAAACTTTTAGCAGCATAGCACTAGGGCATACACCATCTTATCGAAGGGGCTATAGTTTAACTCTAACTCATGTGTAGTACCTTGCTAAAATAATACACTGGCTTTCGGAGACCTCCTTCCTCCCTGACCAACACTAAGCTAATTGCATGTTGCGAAGCTGAGAGGTACAACAGGAGTTTTTCACCTTTCAATGGCCTACTCAAGACCTATTTTGATGTAAAGAAACTCTTTAAATTGTTCATGGCTTGCTGATAATTTTATGTCCATGCAAAGGTGGCACTCTTTCTGAGCTTTTTAAAGAATGGAAGATACTTCTCCCTAGATTTGGACGTAAACCTGTTTAGGGCCACCAATTTTCCTGTTAGCTTATGAACTTCCTTGACGGTTCTTAGGGGGTTCATCTCTAGAATGGCTCAGACCTTGTCCGAGTTTGGTTGTATCCCCTTCGTACTAACTTGGTATCCTAGGAATTTACCCCCATTGATGAAGAAGTCACACTTTTCTAGATTCAATTTCATTCCATAGGCATTCATCACATCAAATACTTCTTTTAGGTCTTGGATATGCTGTTAGAAGCTCATGCTCTTGACCACCATATCATCTACATATGCCTCGAGACTTTTCCATAATTGCTCCTTGAACATTCTATTGATAAGTCTCTGATAGATGGCTCCAGCATTCTTCAACCCAAAAGGCATAGGTGCATAACAATATGTTCCTTTCTCTGTGATGAATGAAGGCTTCTCTTCATCCTCTTCATCCATTCTGATTTGGTGATAGCCCTACTTGGCGTCAAGCATTGAGAAATATTTGTATTTGACTGTTGCAACTACTAGCTTATTTATCATAAGCAGTAGGTAGGAATCTTTAGGACATGCTCTATTTAGATCAATGAAGTCTACCCACATACGATATTCGCTGTTTGCTTTCTTGACTAACACCATATTTGCAAGCCAGTTTGGGAACTGTACCTCCCTAATGGACCCAACTGCGGTCAGCTTGTCAACTTTGTCATCAATGATTGCCTGCCTTTCGGCTCCGAGGCACCTCTTCTTCTACTTGACGGGTCTGAAGGTAGAGTCCACATGGAGTTTATGCGTAATCACTTCTGATCTTATTCCTGGAATGTCAGTGGATACCCATGCAAAGGTTTTAGCGTTACATGCTAGGAACTCTTGTCTCTGTTTGTTCTCTTCCAGGCTCAAAGTGGAGTTAATCTGCAAGGTTCGACCACCATCAGCAACTTCAAGGGTTTCGATCTCTTGAGTAGATTCGCCTTTTGTCTCTACCTGGGCCTCTTGGGGAGTTGTTTCTACTAGGTTCAATTCATTTAGCTCTAGTGATATCATTTTCCTCTTCTTCTTAATCGTCAATGTCATCCTGGGGGCCACATCACTATAGATGTGCAAGTCTGACCCATCAGAAAGAGGAACTATCAGTCTGCACTTTCTGATGCTCACAAAGGAATCCAAATCCAACAGTAGTGGTGTTCCTAATAGCACATTGTAAGTCATGGGCACACGAAGATTTCCATCACCGCAACACCCTTTGGAGCTTTGCCTATTATCACAGGAAATTCAATAGTGCCTACTGCTATGATGATAGCTTTATCTAGCGTTCGGACTGGCACTTCTAATGGTTGAATTTGTGAGCTTTCAATCCCCATCTAGGTGAAAGCCTCCCAGGATAGGAGGTTCACCGAGCTTCCAGTGTCAACAAAAATTCTTCAAAGGCGAAAGTTGGCCACTACCGCTAAGATTACGATGGCTTCGGCCTTTCTGGTGGCTCTGCTTGCTGACCCTGCTGCAAGCTACTTCGAGCCATTGAAAAAGATGAACTCTAAGGGTTTGTGGGTTCGGCCAGCTTTTTTCTCCTTTCTTCGATTGAGAGGAAATTCTTCTGGCCCTCCAGTAAGGCAGAGGATAACCTCAGTAACTCCATCTTCAATGGGTATAACCTGCGTTGGGTTCCCTGGTCCTGCCTGGTTAGCAATCTTGATGTAGTTTTTGAGATACCCTTGTTGTTTCAACCTTTCTATCTCTTCAAGAAGTGAGCGACAATTATCAGTGGTATGCCTATGGGTGTTGTGGAATTTATACCATAAGGACCTGTCTCGCTTTGCTGGGTCTTTCATGATAGGTTTTGGCCTCTTTTAGATATCCTTATCTTGAAAAGCTACAAAAACCACCTCTGGTTTAGCATTCAATGGAGTAAACTTGGAGGGTCGAATCTCCTCCTAGGTGGTTCGATCTATCGTGGCGGGGTATTTTGCCTCCTAGATGTTCCCTCGCTCTTTACTGTCACCTCTTCTTTCCTTACTTTCTTCTAGAATGAGCCTCCCTCTTCTTGCTTTCTTTTCCGGTAAAACCTGCTCTCCCTGAAAGCATCATCTTGCTTTATGTACTCTTCCTCGATGGCTATTGCTTCATTCAGTGTCCTGGGCGAGCTTCAGACTAAAGCTTTGAAATAGTCATGGTGATTGGTACACTTCTATAGGGCTTTGACTGCTCTAGGTTCATCGATATTTGTCACCTTCAATGTCTCTCTATTGAATCGAGTGATGAAGTCTCAAAGCGACTCTTTCGAACCTTGTTCCACTTGCTCTAAGGCTCGGGTTGGTGTTGGTATGGGTATGCTAGTTGAAAATCTCTTGACAACCAGATTTACTAGACTCCAAAATGAGTCTATGCTTCCTTTTGGTAAATTGTCATACCACTTCACTATAGCTCCTCCTAGTGTGCCCTTGAATGCTCTACAAAATGCTTCATCCCTAGTGGTCTGCAACTCCACTAAATGTTTATACTCCAGGACATGCACCTTAAGATCTTGGCTGCCATCAGACTTAGCCATTTGTGGTTGCTTGAACTTCCTAGGTATTTGGAATTCCTCAATGCTTCTGCAGAATGGAGATTTAAGGTGGAGAGTAAAGCTTCTTCTCTGATCTGGCTTGGTACCTGCCATCTCCTCCACATATCTCATGACCTCTTCTCTCAACACTGTTTTGGATCTGTGGTGGCTCGAGGCCTCTTGATCATTTTCCCTTCTGGGGTTCTCATGTCCGCTGGAGTGTCTGTGCCTTTGTTTTGAACCCCTGTGAAACCAACTCCTACTATCTTCTTCTCCCCTACTCCCAACTTCGCTAGCTGTAAACCTGTCTTCTGCTGCTTTCCTTTCATCTACTTAATGCTTTCCACCCCCTTCTCCCATTCTCTTTCCTCTAGCTGGCACTTCGAGCACTGATCTGATTCTACCCTTTCCCTCTATGGTTCTGGTTGATGGGCCTCCTGCTGCATCAACTAGAGTATTGAAATTTAGCCCTCTGTTTATTATAGTTGGGTCATTACCAACCTAGGCTGGTGGGTTGGGTATTTGGTTCGGCTGAAGTTGTGGGAGTAAATGGACAAGGTTGTTGACTAAACTCTATAACATAGCCACCATATCTGGGGGTTGCAAGAGATTGCACTAGCTGTGAGGCGGGCGTTGAAGGGCTTGGCACTTGAGGCTGCCCCATGAAGCTTTGGAGAGTTTACAGGGAAGCAACTAAATTGGTCCAGGCCGTTGGTGGAGTCTGATTTACTAGGGGTGTGCTGGCCGTTTGGTTTGTATTGGTGGGAGGAGGGCTATCCTTCACATTGTGGGCTTCATCGTGGGTTGGTTCCATTTTGAGAGATTTAGTGTAGGTTTTGAAATGGTTTGGTCAGGAAACTCTGCGTTTCTCACAGACGGCGCCAAATGATGCGTTGTGCTTGGACACGCTGTTGGAGATTGACTCCTCAGGTTGGATTTAAACTACCTGCAAGGGAAAACAAAGGTCAGGGGTGACCGAACGTTGTGTTCAGCGATGATCTTCCGACGCTCAAGTCAGAATCTCTGCGAATGGAGAGAACAACTCTCAAAGATGGAAAATTATGGGGTTTTAGTCTTAGTTTGGATTTAGCTGAATGAGACTTTATATGATGTATTTATAGGGTGAGAATCCTGTAGTGGGACACATGTCTGCTCCAGGTGCATTGTAGAGTACCCGACGATGGGATTTGTGATATGACCTCTAAGTGGTTTCAGGACCTTATGGATACATGTCTATGATGGTCCTCCAAACTCCGAAAGCTAATGAGACAAACTTGCTGAAGGCTTGGAGTTCGGGAGGAACTAAGATGCTAAGGGGTTCGGGCGAACCTTGATTAATTAGTTGAGACCAAACTTGACTGATATTGAACCGTATTAGTGGGGATGTTGAATTCTTTCATTTTTTTCTCTTATACAATTTTATTTTATTTACTAGAATGTCATATAAATCCATAAATTTTATTTTTTATATACCAAGTTAGATATTTTAAGAATTTTAGAATTTTATATTCTCAAAATTTCATATTCATTTAATCCAAATGACTCCTTATTAGTAGTGTACTGGAATCCAACCAGAGATTAAAACACTACACCATATTGGGGCAGAGGAAAGCTCCTACACTAAAACTCAGAAAAATATTTATATACTCCGAATGCAATGTATTAAAATAATGAAAAAAGGAGAATTTTGAATAAAAACAGATGTGTTTTTTCATTTAATAAAAAAATGATAAATTTTTTATCACCTATCGATTAGGCGAATGATATTAATTAATTGATGCTGGCAAGCTTTTCCCCCAAAACTCGATACGATTGAGTAGCACTACCAACTAGTGTGGGTCAATGCACTAATAGCGCATGATTTAATCAATTTGCACAAAAAGCTTAAACGACACTAAACATCAATCAATTTCAAAAGAGCCTCGCTAGCACTACCTCTTCTCTTTAAGCCTAAAATCTGAATGTTCACATGGATGATGGATCAAATCAAAAAAAGAACCCAAAACGTACTAAATTTTGAATTTGCTGCTTAGCCATATTGCTATTGCTGCACAATTTTGCCTTTTTCGATCAAATCAAAACACAATTATCACACTACAGATATTCATAAACCTTTTCCTTTTCCTTTTTTTAACTTTAATCTCCCATTGAAATTCACAATTAGTAAATTGCAAATGGACAGATTCAGACTGAATCAAACACTGAATTTTTTAAACTCCAGTTTAAATGAACATAAAATTGGAACAAATATTACAAGTTCACTACCTATTTGCATATCAAATTACACAGGTTAAGGTATTTTTTTAAATAACCTTGAACCCATTGTATATATATAAGCAATCATTACAAAAAGCTCATATAACCCAAGATAATTTTTAAGCAAAAACTACATTATTAAACTACACTAAAGATTCCTGCTAACTTCAACATCACATTATACTGCAACTATTAGCATTTTCATCACTGAAAAAATGAGTATAAGGATCAGCCATCGGGTGTGATGGCATAGGCGGCGGTGGCATGTAGTTGACCGCGGGATGTGGTCGAGCATACATCATAGGTTGAAACATATCATTCCCATTTTGCCTTTGTTGATTCATCATCATTGCCATGTATTGTTGATTGTATGGTGGGTTAGGTCCACCCATCATCCCCCCTTGGCTTTGATAATACCCACCACCATTCATTGCTGGAAGTCCTTGTACTGCTGGAAAATTACCCATTCCACTGCCATAATTACCGACTGGACGCATTGGGCCCATTTGGCCAATGTTTTTGCCGCCGTGGCCAGTATGGGCGCCGTGGTGGCCATTGATGACATCAATGTCATTGTACCCTTGTTTAGTTTTGTTAGAATCACGGACCCCATCATTTTTGCCTACACCTTTCTTGGCCCCATTGCTATGATTGTTTCCAGCTGATCCACCATTATTGCTGTTACTCTTCTTATCACTACTGCTCTCTCTTCCATTTTTACTTTTCTTACCAAAACCTAAAAATGCCCCAAATCCACCACTTTTTTTACTGTTTTTATCTTTACCATCTTGTTTTTTACCCCCTGCTTTACCATGGCCATTCTTACCTTCATCACTATCTTTCTTTCCTCCTTTGCCATTCTTGCCGCCATCATTGCCGCCTTTGCCTTTAATAACTACAGGTATCTCAAAATCACCACCACCTTTCTTCCCACTGCCGCCTCCACCACCACCGTTTCCGCCCTTTTTATTGGTAAACATAGGCATATTCATCATACCATGAGGACCATTTAGCTCATGTCCATGGCCATTAGCAGCCATGGGTATGGGCATCATTTTGTTGGGCATATAATGACCCTGACGCTGACCCTGACCCTGACCCTGACCATGTCCAAACTCCTCATCGTCATCATCACTAAAATCATCATCAAGCTCATCACCAAACTCATCGAACTCATCATCATCATCATCATCGCTCGCATCAATATAATCATCCTGCAAATTAAATTTGACAGATTTATTGTCTTTTTGAGGCATCTTCAGATCCTTAAACCCTTTCAATTGTTGAAATTGTTGTAATTGCTGCCCATTTTGACCGCCTTTTCCACCCTTTTGAGCTTTATTATCTTTGCCACCACCACCGCCTTTGCCATTCTCAATGTTCACTTTCATAAATTGATTGTTGAAACCATTTTGAAAACCCTTAGGTGCTCCCCATAACTGAGCATGCTTCCCTGATTTGTCAAGCTTCTTAATGAGTGTTGCTGGGTCAACATTTCCTGTTACAGTGACCTTTCCTTGCTCAGCATTTATTGAGGTATTATACACTCCTGCACCAAAAACAAACAGTAAATCACAGTTAAAACTCAAAAAATACCCACTAAATTCGGAAGAAAACAAAAGGAAAGACATTAATGAAACAAAGTACAGAACTTAAGTTCTGAAGAACAAAACCCTAAAAATTTACAAACAAACAATGTTCCTTTTCACCTAATTTGCAGTGTACAGAAATCAAAATAACTTTTTTTACCAGAAATTAGTTAAAAATTTACTTAATTTTCACAAAGTCACAAACTTTCATACTTACTAAAAGGAAAATTTTAAAAAGATTTAATTTTTTTTTGTTGTTAGTAGTAAATTAAGAAGCATACCATCAACTTTTTGCAGAAGTTTCTTAATTTTCTTCTTACAACCATCACAGTGACACTGTATATTCACTTTCAGAACACAAGTCTGCTGAGAAAATAAAAAACCCAAAAAACAAAATCACAAATTAGAAAATCAAATCTAAAAAAACCCAACAAGAAATCAAAAAGGGGTAAATTACCTGCATCTTCATTAACTCTTGTTTACTCATATTTTAAACTCAAAACTGAGGAAAAAAAAAACTTTGAAACCCAAAACAAAATTTGAGTTAAAAGACAAGATTGTGAAACACAAAAGGGATTTGCTTGAAGCTGAAAAACAACAAAGAATGTGCTAAAGGTTTCAACTTTAATAGAAATACAGAGAGAGAAAAAAACTAAAAGCGGTTGGTGGTGAGAATTTAAACATTTATCTTTTTAGCTAACCATCTTCTGCTGGTAAATAATTTAAAATTTAAAGAGGGGTCAGCTCAGCAAAGTAGCTGCAGAGCAGAGGCAAGGTCTCATTAATGAATGAAAGATTAAAACTTTAACTGGAGGTGGCTTTATATTAATAAGGCCAAGTGTTTTACAGCTCTAACTTGCAAATTTTAGCTAAACAGATTTTATTTTTATTTTCATGTAATTATAAATATCTAATCATATTAAACTAGAGGATCATTATATGATAAATGTAGATTTATTATTACAGTATTTCTTTTTTATTTTTTGAAGGATTTGACCAAACATAAATGAGCACATGGATTCTCATTTCTCACTAGAGTTCAAATTTGTACCTAAATTTTAAAGATTATGACAGTTTTGGCTGTTTTCATTTTGTAATTTGTAGTAAAAATTGGTATGCCAATGAGTTTTCAGTATTAGAATTAATCTCGAGTAGGTTACTTGGGAATAAAAAGAAAATCTAGAGTAGGTAAAATAGAGTAAATAGTCTTAAACTCTACAAGGGCAGAATAGGCAATTGGCAGCTAAATTTAAGATTGGCTTGGCTAGCAATTTCTGATTTTTCATAATTTTTTTTTTGATATAAAGAGGTTTTAACCACGGGGGCATCTTTAACCTTAAATATTTTTTTCATCAAACTTTTTTCACCAAATTTTAAATTTAGATTCAGATTTTATAACATAATAATTAAACTAAATTTAAATTCATTAAAAATTATATTATTTTAACTATTTTATATTATTTTAATATATTAATTAAATTTTAAGAATTATGACACATACCCTACACTTTTTCATATTTATCTTAATTTTTTATTATATTTTTAATTTATAAAACTTTTCCGACACTTCTCCGTTTTTGACATGACATAAAATATTTTTAAAATAAATTATTAGATAATTATAGTTCATACAAAAATATTATTAATCTTTTTTTAATAATTTTAATTTATTATATTAAATATATAACTTTTTCATTTTTTATATATGATATTAGTCGACTTTTAACTAAATTATTATATTTAATATTAAAATATTATAGAGTCTTTCTTTTATTTCAATAATTTTATTATTTTTATATAAATTCATACATATTAAAATTTTTTTTATAAAATTATATATATATAATGTGTCTTGTCCATATCGTATCCTTAAATTTTTAAAATTATCATATTGTCATGCCCGTATCATATAATATTTGTATCACGTGTTCGTACTTCTTAGGCTTTTAACACTTAATTTGATATATGTATATTTGTGGAAACTTTGTCTAGTAGTAATTGTACATGCAATTTAAATAATAAATATAAGTTTGATTATTATTTTATAGGTTATGCAAACATCAATTCTAAAGAGTTAATATTAAGAATTAAATAAATATTATTATTTTTAGTATTTATTAACTTTTTCAATATATGAATTTTAATGTTCCAACAATCCATTCACTTTAAAAATAATAAATGAATATAAATTTAATTCTTAACATCACTTTTTAATAGTTAATATTAGCATTTTTTTTATTTTATTTATTAAAAAAACACATTATTTAATTAAATAAAATTGAAATTCAATATAAATTAGAAATCCTTTATTTTATGTGAGTTCTGAAAATTTTATTTTTTTAGCAAGGTAATTTTGTTAAAGTTCATGTATTATAACTCAAATTTTCAATTAAACAACTAATATAATTTTTTTTTACATAAAATTGAAGTTGATGTGAGTTTAAGAGGTTGAATTCAATAGTATTACTCATTTCCTTCTTGATTTTAGTCATTTTTTTCGCTTTGTACTTCAATATTGATAGAGACTCGAGCCCCCACAGGCAAAAAATTTTTTTTGCCTATCATCGACCTTGGTGCATGATACGGGTCAGTATAAAATGGGCCTAAATAAATATAGGCCCAAGAAATACTTGAGCCTAGGATAGAAGGAGACAACCCAAAAAGCACAGAAGGCTTTGACCACTTGCTGAGAGAGTTGACTGGGTTCGAAGGCTGTCCTCGAAGAGAATACCCGAAGGACATCCTCGAAGGCCTCCCTCGAAGGATGTCCTCGAAGGGTGTCTTC
>CAOJBK015998476.1:0-16077 GCA_948294925.1 Codiaeum variegatum | reverse complement strand
TTTGGTCAGTAAATTAGTGACACAATATTTTGGTCAGAAATGGGTCGGTAAATTACTTACGCATTTTTTTGGTCGGTAATGGGTCGTTAATTAAATAAAAATATTACCGACCCAATATTTTATTTTACCGACCAAAAAAATTGGGTCAATAATTACTAACGCATTTTTTTGGTCGGTAATTAATTAAAAATATTACTGACCCAATATTTTATTTTATTGACAAAAAAAATGCGTCAGTAATTACTGATCCAATTAATTTGGTCGGTAATATTTAATTTTGTGACGGAAGAAATACTGACCCAATTTTTGGATCAGTAAATTAAAATTTGGGGTCGGTAATAAAATTTTACTGACCCAAAAATTGGGTCAGTAAATTTTTTTTTTATAGTGTTGCTAAACCATGAGATGAGACTAAGGAACTAGCATGTCCCTAATGTGCTTTTCCTATCAACTCTGCTTCCTACAAAATTTGCATCATTATACCTAACCAATTATAGGTTAGTGTTTTTAGGATACCACAAACCTAGGTTGGGAATTCCAGATAAATATCTGAAAATCCTCTTTACAACGACCTGATGTGATATTTAAGGATCAACTTGTAATCTTGAACACAGACATAAACTAAATTGTATGTCAGGTCGACTGGCGGTTAGGTAGAGAAGTGACCCAATCTTTCATCTATACTACTTGATATCGACATCTTCACCATATTCATCTTTTTCTAGTTTACTTGAGGGACTCATTGGGGTTCTAATACTCTTCAGCCTTTTGTCTTTCAAGTATTTCTTCAGCAAGTCCCTGATGTATTTAGTTTGACAAATGTATATCCCATCAGGCGACTGCTTGATTTGGAGTCCCATAAAGAAATTTAGCTCCCCAATTAGGCTCATCTCAAACTCACCCTGCATATCTATAGACAATTGCTTACTTATAGATGGATTAGTAGCACCAAAGACTATATCACCCATATAGATTTGTACAATGAGCATGTCATTTTTATGTGTTTTTATAAATAGGGTGTATGTTTTTATAAACTTGACCTCTTAAAAATCCTTTATTGAGTAAGAAATTGCTAAGATGCTCATACCAAGCCCCAAGGGCCTATTTTAGACTATAAACTACTTTGGTATGTTTAAAACTATGACCAGACTCATCAGGATTTTCAAAACTGGGTGGCTATTCAACATGTACCTCTTCATTTAGAAAACCATTTAGGAGAGCATGTTTTACATCCATTTGATAGAAGGTAAAATTTTTGAAACATACAATAATATACAATAGCCTAATGGCTTTAAGTCTAGTAACAGGAGCAAATGTTTCATTAAGATCAACACCTTCCTGGTGATTATATCCTTGGTAACTAACTTAGCTTTATTTCTTACCATTGTACCTTATTCCTCCAGCTTATTTTTTAATACCCATTTTGTTCTGATGACTGATTGATGTTTTTGCCTAGGTACCAACTTCCATACTTGACTTCTTTCAAATTGGTTGAGTTCTTTCTGCATAGCTAAGATCCGGTTCTCATCTAGTAATGCTTCATCACATGACTTAGGCTCCATTTGAGAAACAAAGGCCATATCACTGTGAATTTGCTTGAACGTAGACCTTGTTAGTCTTCAATCATATGGACTGCCTAAAATATTTTCTTTTGGATGATCTCTATGAAAGTTCCAATCTTTGGGTATATCATGCTCCTGATTGGGTGTCTGAGCTGTTTGATAACTAATGTTCTAAATTAGGTAATTGATTAGTTTCATCAGGTGACTAGTCACCTTCCCTTCCATTATCCTCTTGATCAGATGCTCCCAGATCTTTATTGGGTTTGCTTAGGTCGCTAGCTCTTTCTTCTTACCTCTCAGCCACATTTTCATATGCATCATCTTTTGAAACTTTCTTATTCAAGTGGTTAAATTCATCAAAAAATAACATGCATGGATTCTTCCACATATAATGTTCTTTAATTAAAAACTATATATTCTTTATGAGATATGGAGTATCCTAGAAGGATTCCTTCATTAGATTCTTGGTCAGTAATTAAAAACTTTCTTGGTGTAGAAAAAGTGTGGGTGATCCCATTGTGCTTATAATAGGAGTTAGACATTTCATTCTCAAATTCTCCACCATGATCATTTCTAATTGCTATAATTGCATAGCCTTTCTCATTCTATACTTTCTTGTAAAAATGAGTAAAAGATGAGTAGGTTACATTTTTTGTAGCAAGAAAACATACTCATGTGTACTTTAAGTAGTCATCAATAATAACAAAAGCATATTTGTTTCCATTTAGACTATAAGGTGAAATCGGCCTAAATAAATCATAGTGTAAGAGTTCCAGTGGCCTAGTGGTTGATACCATAGATTTTTCCTTAAAGGAGTACTTAACTTGTTTACCTTTTTGACATGCATCACATACATGGTCCTTTACAAATTTTGTTTAAGGCAGGCCACTAACCAGACCTTTGCTGACCAACTTAGCAATCTGTTGTATGTTAATATGCCCCAGAAGCCTATTCCATAGCTATCTATTATCCTCAAATGAGATCAAGAATTCATCTTTGACATTCTAGCGATTCAAATTAACAATATATACATTACCAACATGTAGACTAATGAATATGGTGCTACCATTAATGGTTGACTAAACCTCAACGTAGGTGGCTTTGACGATGACTCGCCTATTCTTATCAAATAGTTGAGTAACACTGAGTAGGTTGTATTTTAGTCTCCTGACCAGTGAAACATCCATGATAGGAGGCTTAGACCTAATTATTCCTTTTTTAATTAGTTGAGTTATACTCTTATCTCCGTATTTCACAAATCTTTAGCTAATTTTGTCTAGCTTGGAGAACTTGGTTTCATCTCCTATCATATTCTTTGAACAACTGCTATCAACATGCCAGTCCTCTTATTTGCTCTTGTTGCTCAAGCAAACCTGCTTTGAATTAAGCTGATTTAGGTCCCCAATCGATGTTGGGTCTTGATAAGTTAGCAGGTTTTATTCCCTTGGGAACCCATATTTGAATCCATCTTAGTGCCATTTTGAATTTTGATTTTGAGTTATGATTAGGTCCCTAATTAGGTACCTAACTAGCAACTGAGTGGTTTAAGCCATGTGAGGATGATGCAATATAAGATAAAAACACTTTTATTAATAATTTCTTGCGAGTTGATTTTATCAATCACATATTTTTATTTTTGGAAAATGAGAGAAAATTCATCCCTTTCATTTTTCAGCTTTGTTATTAAGCTGCTATCAAACCTAAGCATCTCACGAAGTTTCATGTTGTCATTAGTTAGCTAATCATTTGATTTAACCAAGTTACTATTTAGGAACACTGACCGTGAAAGGTATTCACTTAGCTTCCTAATGCTACCTAACAAGAATTCATTTTTCAAGCATTCGTTATTTAAATCACAATTGAATTCTTGACTCAATGTTAGCTCAAAAGATATTTAAGTGAATTTCATTTTTAATGATTTATGAGATTTCTTTAAGCTCTTATACTCATTGTACAACTCACTAAAGACATTCTCAATATCATTTTTAGCATTAGAGTTAGAGAGGCGTACCTCGGGTGTTTTCTCTTCTTTAGAACTATCAATTGAGCTGACCATGAGACACAAATTAGCTTTCTCGTCAACTTCTAAATTGTCATCAGATCCCTGAGATATTTTGTTTCACTCTAGGTAGCCAATATTTTATTTTTTTTCTTATTTGAGGTGGTCTTTTTCGGCTTAGGGCAGTTAGGCTTGATATGACCAAGCTTGTTACACCAATAACATACCACTTCATTTATATCTTTGTTTGATGTATCACCTTTTGTATGCTTTTCTTTTATGTTAGGTCTTTTATATCAGTTGCTTCTTCTTCCCAGAAATCAATTCATATTTCTTGCAAAAGCAGCCACCTCATCTGATCCTGATGAGTCTGATTTGGCAACTGATGTAATTATTTTCTTTTGTTTTGTCTCTGATTCACCTTTCTTGGTTAGGACCATCTCATAGGTCAGGAGATTGCCTATAAGCTCATCCATCGTTAGTTATTCTTTTTCTACTAGGACATTGACTTTTGAGTCCCATTCTTTTGTTAAGGACCTAAGGATCTTCCGAATCTGGTTCTTTTCAGGCATAACATATCCGAGAGTAGTAAGCTGAATTGTTAGGTTAGTGAATCTGATGTTCATTACTGTGATGGTCTTAGATGACTTAATTACAAATAACTCATACTCCTTAATTAGATAGTTCACATTGGCCTCTTTGACTAGCTTTGTTCCTTCATAAGTATTCTGCAATTTTTTCCATATTGCCATTGTCGTAGTGCACCCTAAAATAATGTTAAACTAGAAAGGAGTTAATGCATAGTGTAAAATATTCATGGTTTTAGCATTTTATGAGATTTTCTTTCAGTCATTTTTAATGTATTCTGACTCAATATTTGGCACATTAGATGTAGCATTGGTGGATGTTGTCGCCACATTCTTCATAGGAACTTTAGGTCCATACTTGATAATAATCCAGGCTGCTATATCAGTTTCCTAGATAAAATGAGTTATCCTTGTCTTCCAGTAAGTATAGTGAGTTCCATTGAAGAGTGGTGGTCTATTGATAGACCATCCTTCAGGGAGTATTGGAACCTTATACGCCTAACCAGCCATGTTTGGATCTTTCCTTAGAGGATGTTAAGCCTGATATTTATATAGAGACCTACTCTAATACCAAATGTTAGTTCAATTAGGCATCCAAAAGGGGGGTGAATTGGACATTTCAACTCTTTTTTTAATGGGTGACTATGGCTACTAACTTCTACTAATTGGCTAAAGAATTCAGTTGTTTATCTTTTCTATGGGTAACCTGAGTTACCAGTTCTATTAACTAACAGTATGGATTGAAACAAACTGCACAAATATCTTAATGTGCTTATTAGCAGCCTGAAGTTACTTATAGCAGTAAGTTGATGCTTACAATTAGTTGACTAATGAGAATATTTAATGGCCTAATGAAAATGTTTCATGAAATTATAGTAACACTAATTGATGAGATAATGAGAGTGAAAATGAAAGACAAGAGGATAAAAAAGTAAACTTAGCAAAATTTAATTTTATGACTTTTAGTGAAATAGTTAGGGACCTAATGCAATGCACAAAAATGAAAGTGAGTAAACACAAGGATTTATACTGGTTCAGCACATAAGGCCTACATCCAGTCGTAAAAAACACAAATTTTGAGAGTTCCACTATGTGAGCTCTATTCGGTTAGCTAGAGCAAAGCCATTACAAATGTAACAAACTAAGGACCTAACCAAAAGAGAAATCTACTCTTTCTCCAATCCCTTAGATTTTGCTAAGGTATCTGAAACCTCTTGTCCATTCTCATAAATAAATGATCCTCTCATAGACTTTCAATTGGGCAGCTAAGGTATCTGAAACCTCTTGTCCATTCTCATAAATAGATGATCCTCTCATAGACTTTCAATTGGGTAGCTATGATACCCCAATACAACCACAGGCTTGGTTAGGAGCTTGGAAACCATTACAATCCAGAGAATAATAATAAAAAAAAAGCTATTTATTATAACAAACACTATATGGATTAATACAATGAATGCAAAAAAAGTTTGTTGAGATAAGACGAATTTATGATTAAATCTCAAGACAAACGATTGGAAGTAAATGCTTTCTTGAGATGAAAACTTTAATGCATAATAAATTCTTCCAAACTTGATTGAGAAAAGAGAGAGGGTTGATTTAAGATGAAAATTGGAAAAAGTATTATGATCTTGAAAAGTTTTGGGAATTATGAACACTCTAATCTCATCAATGGCATCAACCAATCTCATAAATGTGTGAATTTTAATGCTATTTATAGAGTTTGTTTGAAGAAAAATAGATGTTAGAAAGAATAGAATAAAATAATGTAAAACAGGCTCCTAACAACTCTTCCAACATGTACCTATCAATCATGATGTGATAGATTGACATGTGTTTTTTGCCAGAGATCAGGCTTTTCAGCCATGTCAGTTTCCTTGCCACTGGATGCACCAAGATATGTAGAAGTTCAGTTTTTTTTATGCATTAAGTCAAAGAATATTATTCCTTAACCAGTCAGTGGTCTGATCATTCTTATTATGGATCAGGCTTTTCAGCCATGTCAGCTTCATAGCCATTGGATGCACCAAGATATGTAGAAGTTCAATTTTTTTATGCATTAAGTCAAAGAATACTATTCCTTAACCAGTAAATGGTTCGATCATTCTTATTAGGGACCTGATCAGTTAAGGAATATATGCATGTAAAATTTAGATTTTAAAAAATGATTAGTTTTCATGCTAGGTAATGCAAGTACTGATCCATTTTACATTATAGCAAATATTGATTATAATTAAGTGCCTGAAGGATCTTCATTAGGTCGCTAACTTTGATCATTAGGCAGCTAACAATCCATCTGAAAGTGAAGCACAAGCTTGATAAGTTAAGGACCTAAACACTTGCCTTTGGCCTACGCAAAACATGTTAGTGAATTTAAACATATTCTCAACAGTTTTGTGATCATCAAAATTAGAATGTTAAACCATATGTGGCTAACAAAAGGTTGGCACCATTTGCCAAGTTCCCTCCTTAGGTATAGAATCACATACAAAACAGCTACTAGAGCCACGCCCTATTCACTGGTCTGTTGAATGGAAGCAGTCTTTCCTATAGAGTTGGAAATTCAGACAACTAGAGTTCTCTAAGAAGCTCTGATTTTTGAACTCGATTGGCAACATGCATACTATGATCAGCTAAACCCGATCGATGAGAAAAGAATTGAAGCGCTCCACCATACTCTGAACAATTAGATAAGGCTTGTTAAGCACTTCAACAAAAGGGTTCAAAGTCACAATCTTCAGGAAGGTGATATGGTCCAAAAGGAAATCAGATAAGTCATAAACATCCCTCAAGGGAAATTCAGAACACCTTAGAGTGGACTATTATCAAAAAGATCATATCAGGTAGAGGCATCATCTTGATGGACATCGATGACAATGAGTTCAACTATCTAACCAATCTCGATCAGCTCAAGAAGTACTTCATATAGTTTCTTATTGCATGAGCATGCATCCAGACATCATCATTTTTGTAACAAGAACTATGTGGACCTAATTCTCCACAATGATAGATTACATTCTAAATTCAAATTTTGCAAAATTAAATTTAAGGAGATATGTAGTTAACGCTCATTCAGTGTGGTTCAATTCATTCAATAAAATTAATTATTTCATTCAGATTTGGGCTCTTTAACATTTCATACAAGAGTTAAAAAGAACAGATAAATAAAATTTGAAAAAAAAAAGAATGAAACCCACTAAGCTGAAAACCTAAAAGGGCGGCTTAGGAAAAATAAGAGCTTAAAGAAAACAAAAACATTTAATGAGGTCTTATTCATCTTTTGGAACAACCAAAATAAGATCCTTGATACAGAAAACCAAAAGAAACAAAATAGACAAAATCATGTATCAAAAGGGCATAACGCTTCTGCTTCTTCTACTACCAGCATACCTCGATCCTCCACTCACTATACCTAGGAAGCTTACCTTAATCATCACCAGGGAGTAATATGGCACTCGTGAAGTCACAAATCCAACACTTGGGGATAGCTCTAGCCCCTCTATAACTCATCATGGTTGTAAGAAAAAAGAGGACCATCTGGGGGCACATCTGTGAGGCCCCATCTAAGCGGCCCACAGAATCTTCCAACGTGCCTATGGCTTGAGGAAACTGGCCTCGAGGATCAAATTAAGCATGGAATCACATATTGTGGGCAGATCCCATATTTGTGCATCCACATGTGTTTATTGCCACTTAATTATTAAAAAAATAGTTTTCCATGGTGATTAAGGAACCATTTTAGATAAAACTCCATTTTAGGAAAATTCTGATTAATTTTGCCCAATTTTGAAAGGTTTGGCTCTCGAATCAAAGTTGAGTTCGAGGATTCGTGATGTGATAAAAATAATTTTTGTTAATAATAGTTTTACCATTTTAAACAATTTTTGGCTTAACAAAATGTGATTTTGGTTTAAAATCTGTTTATGCGTATGCATGACATACCACATGATGCATGAGTAGATATTATCATGGAAAAAATGATGCATGAACAGTTATAAGATGCATGATAATCCTATAGAGCGGTAAAAGTGAGAAAGGAAATCAATGGTCCTTCCTATAGCCCATTCAGGTTTTAGGGAATGCACACATCCTTAAAGAAGGTAGTGAAATTAAATTAAATTATAATAATAATTAAATTTAGGGGATCTCCTATCCAGTCCTCAAATTCGAGAGGAGTAAACTTTCCCCAATACAAATCAGTAATCAAATAACAACATTAATATAAAATAATTATGAATACAATATATCAAACAAATAAGGATAATAATGAACTAATAACAGTAATAATTGAATGAATAATTAAAAAACAAAGAAAAACTAGTTTTCGAGTTGAAGCCATCAAAACTAATTGTGAATATAAAATAATTTAGGGGATCTCCTATCCAGTACTCAAATTCGAGAGGAGTAAACTTTCCCTAATATAAACCAGTAATCAAATAACAACATTAATATAAAATAATTGTGAATACAATATATCAAACAAATAAGGATAATAATGAATTAATAACAGAAATAATTGAATGAATAATAAAAAAAACAAAGAAAAACTAGTTTTGGAGTTGAAGCCATCAAAGGGCTTGCCATCATATCTTATTGAATGGGAATCAAACCCAACGTCGTTCTCCCTTCTCGCGAAGGGTGGGGCTGTTTTGAAAATAGTGGATGGTTTGGTTGTGTGTTCAGAAGCTAATCGATTTTAGTTAATAAAATTGTTAACTGAATAGGTTGTTAATCAAATTAAGTTTTGATTATGAAAAATGATTTTTAAGTGATGAAATTACCTAAGTTCATTTTAGGGCTTAGTTTGGTTCATTTTTATGAAAAATAGAATTTGATCACATTGCTTTAATTTAGATTAAAAGGGTTAAACTGGTTCATTTTTATATAAAAAGAAAAAGAAAAGAAAGAAAATTTGATAAAGCATGCTTAATTCATATTAAAAGGGCTTAATTAATTCATATTTTAAAGGAAAGGAGGTATATTGTACCCAACTTACCTTTTGCTTATGGAATTTGGGAACTGGAGGCTCTGATGACTTAATGAAGTGGAGCAAGTCTTCGTTGTGATCCGAGAGGGCTAGTGTCTTTTTGGACTAGAGTTGAAGGAACTAAACTGTTGACTTGATTGGAAACAAGGTGCTTTTTGTGAATTTTTGGTGATTAGGATCGATTTGGTGTGAATTATGGTGTTTAGGAGGTGTTTAGAGGTGTCTAAGTGTGTTTGAAAAGTGAATTATTTGGTTAAAAATAGCTCTAAGTGTCTGGAAAAATTAGAACCTAGAAAGGTTCTGAAAGTTGAAATTTATTGAACTACAAGCCAAAAAAACCTTGGAACCACACACGTGCATGGGACCAAAATGCGTTGCATTTGACATTTGGCCCCAAACGAATGCGTTTGGTTCAAACTCATTCATACTAGGCCTGGTTGACTTGGCTTGATTTTCTAGGTTCATTTCAATTTTATTTTTCAGGTTTCTACATCTATTTGAAGTTTGATTTGAGTCCGATTTGAATCGTTGGGTTCGTATTAATGGGCTAGATTTAATGTTGTGAAAATTAGGCTTCACAGTAGTCTCATTTATGAAAATGTGACTAATAAGTGTGAGCGCATTTAATTTCGTAGTTAAGCTTTGCTTATAAAACGGCTTGAAAACTTTCAATTGTACTTGGAACTTCTCATTTCTCATTTCATTCTTCAAATTCTCTCCTTTTACTTTTCTGATTTGGCAAGAGATTTTTGGATGATACCAGCTAACTTTATTCTAGTGGAGGTAGATTTGTTAGCTTGTTTGCACGAATCTTTAAAGGGAGAGGACATCCCACCTCTTAACGGTCCATAGTTTAGTGTTAGCACATAGGAGTTATTCAGTGACTTGCATGTTTCGCCTACCGTGAGGAGCCCCACACGCCTTTAAATGCCAACCTTTTATAAGGCCAGTAGGAGAATTTGAGTTGGCGTGGTTTCCCTATGGTACATCTCTCTCTCTCTCTCTCTCTCTCTCTCTCTCTCTCATTTTCTGTACCATTTGAATTTTTATATCAATTTTGATTCGATTTTTTTGGCATGTCTATTTATTTTTCCACTTGTATTTATTTTATGCTCAATAAAACAAAGTAGAGTTAGAAATAAATAAATAGGAATTGAAATTAATGAGACCGAATTCATACTTGTAGACTTCCACCTTCAAACTGAGGTGTGGTAGATCGAGACTGGGCAGTGTGTTCGCTTTCTTGTGTGCCCATGAGATTGTGGATCGACGTATAGTTCTGGCTCATTTGACTAGATGGTTAAGCCTAGATAATGACCATTCTCCAGATAGGAGTCTGATTTTTTCTCTTATGGAGAGGTGGTGGTGGACCACTAATATGTTCCATTTGCCTATGGGGGAAATGACTATGAATCCTCTTGAGTGGGCATGCCTCACGAGTATGCACTTTGGGCAGAAGGTGATTGCTTTTAATGCAGCACCTTGAGTGGTTCATGAGGTTTGCCTGTTCGATTAGATTAGCTTTTAAGACTAGCCTACTTGATCTTTTGCCACACTTGGATCCTGTTTGGTATTTTGTTGATCTGTGTGCTAGAGTCTGCCTGTTGATAATTTTATTTACGATTTTCTTTTACAATGAGGTCGGCTGGGTTAATCTGAGGATCCTAACTTTATTGAAGGACTTGGATGATCTGGAAGAGTATGATTGGGGCTGTGTTGTGCTGGCTACAACATATTGATGCATGGGCTTTCTATCTAGATCGAAGAGTGCAGCTATTTCGGCAATAACCATAGTTTGGGAGGTCAATATTTCCCTTTATTTTTCTAATGATTCAATCTACATTTCTCAATTTGCTAAATGATTTTCTTTGTATCTTTGGTCTTTTTCTCATTTTAAAGAGATTTACCCCAGGGTTATGGATAAGGATCAGGCTCCCTTCTTGATGGGGAGGATTTGGTGCTAGGAGTCTTGGATTCCTAACTAAAGGAGCTTCACATTTCATGACTACCAGCGCTTTCTAGCCATAGAGACTAACATACATTCTGATAACTTTACCTGTGTTTGTCGATTTTTTGCCTCTAACTTGATAATTATTACTGTTGTCAGGTTACGTGGAGGCCTTTCTTCCATGTTTAGCTTGGAGAGGTAGACCTTGCCCCTTTTGGTGTTACTCTCATCTCAGAGGAGGGTTCTTATTAGCTCAAACAGCTTGATGGATTTTTTCTTGGGAGAAGGGGTGGTAGCCTAGTCCACTGAGGAGAGTCTTGTTCCCACTGACACTCATGTGCAGATGACGAAGATGATGTCTGCAGAGATCCAATTCTATTCGAGGGCTAGGAGAGCCATGGAGGACTACTTGCTTATAGGGGCCTCGTACCCAGACTTCATGGCAGCTCATCTGATGACTAGGATGCCCCTATTACACATTGGATAGGGTCAGGTTCATAGAGTAGGTGTTACTACTGATGCTCTGGGATAGAAGGCTTCATGGTGCTAGTACTCGTCAGGCTGCACCATAGCACAGTTCAATCTCTTCAAGGATAAGTGCTTCTACATCTTAGATGCCTGCTAGATCTAATCAATCGTGGCATGCACTACCCCACATTATTGATCATGTTTCTTATACTGATGCATCAGGTGTAACCTAGCTTCATCATATGGGCTTCAACTATATGCTGGGAAAATTTTACGCAGACTTCAACCATATCCCTGATTCGGTAAGTCACTATGCCCATTTTTCTTTCTGCTTATGTTGCTGACAATTCTTGATTTTTGTTTGCCTATTGCAGGTTCTTGGCTTGATTCATGCTTAGAGTGTTGATTCCCACCAGAGGATGGTGTTTAGTTTGAGCACCACTCTTTTGAAGTTGAGCATCTAGTGGAATTGAGCCTAAACAGATGTTTTTCGCCCCCAATTGCATGCTCAGCCTTTTGAAATCTTTTTTTTTTTCTGCCTCATTTTGCATGCCACTATAAATAGGTGTATAGAAATCAATTTTTTACTCAAAAAAAACACTAGAAAACATAATTATTTTCATAAAAAGTCAGTTTCTTTTCTTTTCCCCATAACATGGAACCCTTTTTCAATCATATTATGCAAGGTTAGTCTAAGAACTGGACGGAGTGAGTAGAATCAACCTCAGGAAGTATGGTATGAGCTTTTTCCCGACACTTAGGGGTGTCAAGATAGACTAGAAATTTTTTCAATTCCTGCATACATTTTTGGGATCTGGTATATCACGTCTTTCATTTTGGGGCAAGTATGAATGAGGTGTGTTCACTTTTGAGGAATTTTCAGTTTTGCTCGGTATGAGCCCCGAGGATGACTTGGTTATTCTAATTGAATAGGTAGGTTATTTCAATTCTTTTAAAAGGTTACTAAATTCGAACATAAAGGTTGCTTCGGGTATTGTGAAGGGTGATTTGGTCAACCTATCGGCTTTGGCCGAAATGTTTTGGAAGGAATCAAAGATGACTCTATTTTGATGGCCCAGAGATTGAATGCCTATGCTTTTAGGATGACAGTGGATTACATCTTTGTGGGCTCATTTGGATAAGGAGATGCAAGGGTGGCTAATATAATACCTTAGATGGGTGAGGGAAAGTCAATTGCGAGCATTATTTTGGCTGAGATGTTGCTGAGCCTAAATCGCAATTGCAATTTAGGAGGACCTTGGTCTAAAAGTCCAGTTTTGCTCTAGGTCTGTAGACCCTTTTAACGCTTGTCTATTTTAGCATGTTCTTAGGCTTAACTTTGATTTTTTTTGCTTTAGATATGACTGAGGGACCATCTCAAGATTTTTCCTAGACCTGATAGACCATACTACTCTATAGCTTGGTATTGATCTCAAAGGATTGTCATCCACTTTGACTCTAAGAGGGACTAGATTAGCTGGATAATGTAACTAAGTCCTTTAGATTTGCTTTGGAAGCCTGAATAGTACACAATCAAGTAGTTCTTGCCGAGAAGTTAATGGTAAAAGCATGTGTATTTGCTTGGTTTCAAGTATGTGACTTGGTAACAGGCTACTAAAGTCCTTCGTCAAGTGGGACATGATCAGGATGTGCCCCTAGATGGCCCATTATTTGAGGTGACTGTTATGAATGACCGATTAGCTAGAGTTGTTCTCAATCATTGGATCAGAGATTTTTCGAGGGAAATGTTGGTCCAAAGTGACGACTATGGCAAGTTGTCTGAACATGCTGAGTGGTGGATTAAGATCAGCTAGTAGAAAGAAAAGGCAAAATGATATGCTTTTTGATAGCTAGAACATTATAAATTATTTTACCCTATATTCTTGATGATTTTACTTGTTAAATTGCATTTAATGTGTTTGTTCTAGTGTTTTCATCTATTCTTAAGCAATCAATTGAATTCTAGAGCTAGGGTAAATAGTTCAAGGTTCAGGCTCAAAAGATGAAGAAAATGCAAAAAAATGGAGCGAAGAATTAGGGCTCAGGGCTTCCTCCAGCCTACCTCAAAGCCTGTGAGATAGCACGTGAGAAGTGATAAGGAATTGGAAGGTAGTACTTTATCACGGTCGGTGGCACCGGCCGTGACAGAGAGAAATGGCACCCGTAGGAGTAGCCAGGCTAAGACGTGAGAAATAGTAGCTTCTCACAGTCCCCGTCACGGGCAATGACAGGGACCATGAGAGATGATTGTCTCTCCCAAACCAAGCATAGAAGTCTATCACGACCGTTGGCATGGGTCGTGATAGTGAAGACCTAAATCATTGGGGAGAAGCAAACAAGGTGGGAGAGAAGCAGTAGTTTCTCACGGTCCTTGTCACATGCCGTGACAGGGACCGTGAGAGCATTTTTCCTCTCGATCCCAATATAAATCTCATAGAAGGATGTCATGGGCATCGGCATGGGCTGTAAGAGCCGCTCGTGATAGCACTCTGAGTCCTATAAAAAAAGCAAAATTTTAGAGTAGAAAAGGGGAGAACTGGACTGTTGTGAAAAAAAACATGATCAAACTTCATTCAAAGTCAATCTAGGGCTTTAGAAACCTAAGAAAAACATATCAAGGAAGTCTTTTAAGGTTGGATTACATATCATCATTTCAAATTAGAGATGGAATTACAAGGGTTTAGTTAGAATTTCATTGGGTTTTCATAAACTTCATGGATTTCTGCAATCTCTTATCTTTTTCTTATTTTTTTGATTTTAATATAAACTAAATTGATTTATATACCTAGATTATCCCTCCAATAAAAAGGTAGGAACACCTAAGGAAATTAACTCAAGCTCCAACTAAGAAGGGGAAGAGGACTTTGGCATGCAACCCGGACCATCCATATGTTATGTTCGAGCATAAATGGCAATAATATAGGCTAGAGTTGAATGGGAACAAGAGATGGTTCACCTTCTATTAAGTGGACTGGACCAACATAAAAGGTTGTGACTGGGAGGCGGATTTCAAAGTTATGATATTACAACCCGGATGAAGGGAATTTTATGATATCATTGAGCCAGCTTATCAGGAGCTCACAGTGGAGTTCTTGAGTACTCTAGACATAGACCAAAAGGAAACAAGCCTAATAGCCCAACATATCACCTTCTGGTTAGGGTTTAAGATGTTCGCAAAGAGTATAGCTGACCTGGCCATTGACTTTGGCATCTACAAGCCAGAGGACCTTACTATATATCTTTTGCCAATACTTCCTTCAATCGGGTAAGCGGAGTACATGAAAGACCAGAGGATATTTGGAAAGAGTTTTCTCCTATTGGAGGAGCCTTGGAAAGAGGAAAAGTGAAAGCCTCCAAATTCCAGTCTATGGGTATGTGGTGTGATCATTATATAGTGAAGAGGTCGATTTCTCCTTGCACTAGTTCTTGAGGGCACGTGACTATGGCAGACCTCTTTTACATGTACACAATGAAGAAGTGCATCAACCTTAATGTCACTCAATGATTAGTAAGGATATTCTTCAATCAAGCTAAGACATCAAAGAGTGATGGCAGTCTTCATGGGGGAAATTATATCACCCGGTTAGCAAAGAGGCTCAAAGTGGCCAACCACTTAAGCACAATGAGGAAGAATGGTGATATGCTTTTGTTTAATTGGTAGTGTGTATCCAACATGATGCACACATCAAAGGTTCAGATGCCTTGAGCTGTGACTCCACCTTTAGAGACTTTGGCACTACCTCCTCCACCAGCTAGAGCCTCATCTGTTGGACCTTGCACTCCCCTTAGGATATCATTGGAGGACATTTACCAGGAGCAATATGAAATTTTAGGTGAGATGGCTCATAAGAGGAAGCATCACTGCTGGTTGGGCAAGGTGATGGGTAAAATATTGAAACACTTAGGCCTCAAAAAGCCTAAGAGACCGGTGTCACCTCCATGACCATCCGAGACTCCTGTCGGACCATCTGATACTCCAGCGATCCTAGTTTCCACTGCTCCCCCTGCCACATCAGTTACTGAAGAAGCACCTTTGGTACCTACTGTCATCGAACTATTACCTAAGAGTAGTGACATGGAGACAGAGACTCACGAGAGTGCATCTCCGGCCACTAAGACACATTCTTGCTCAGATGCCTAGATGGAGGGTGAAGACAAGGCGGGGTATACGTCTGATAGCCCCTCCTTCTGATGCACGGTTTAGGGTCGATCTTTCTCTCTCATAACTCTTTATTTTATTTTATTTTGTTAGTTTTCATAATTTTTTGTGTTTGTTTTCATTTTTATTTTTGTTTTATTATTTTTGAATTTGGGATGACTATTTATTATTTTATGGTTTTATTGTGAAACCATAACAAGACTGACCTTCATGTGTAGCTTACTTCCAGAACTTCATACCTTGGATGATTATTTATGAAAGGATGGATTCATCTATTTCAGGGCAGTATTTCTTTCTCTGCTTTTGTTTTTCATGTTTTTACACACATTGAGGAAAATGTGTGTGGGGTTGTTATGCATAATTGTAT
>CAOJBK015998154.1:0-30016 GCA_948294925.1 Codiaeum variegatum | reverse complement strand
CCACATCGCTTTCCTTCGGTGGAGGGGCTTGTTGTTGCATGGGAGCCCTTGGCTGAAATCCGGGTGGAAGAACCATCTGCTCATTGTTGTTCCTCCAATAATAATTAAAGTGATCTCTCCATCTGGGACTATAATAATGCCTTCCTGGTTGTTCCCATCCACATTCATTTGGGAAATCATCTTCAAAGATGTGTTCGTTGTTGTGGTAATAATTTCCCAAATGTCCCCATTATTGATTTGGGTAAGAACTCCGTTGTTGATAATACCAATCATCCATGGAGAAGTTTTTTTTTTCTAAAAACAAAAACTAGAACAAATAAAAAATGTAAAATAGAAAAACAAACAAAAATAAATGAAAATAAATAAATATAAACAAAAGACTAGATCAACAGTTGCTATTATATCACTAATATTACGTACAATATCCTTGGTAACAGTGCCAAAAACTTGATGAGCCAAAGGCAACACCAGGGGTTTTAAATTTATAAATGCTCAATGACTAATTCTACCCTAGCTCTAGGCAAGTGCACCTATCGTTTGGGTAGTATAGCAGCAACAAGGTCGATCTACAAGGACATCGATGTAAGTACCAGCTTAAACTAAAACCATTGTCTAATTCATGATTAACCTTTATTTAAGAACTAAAAATTCAATCCTAACTACTGACTAGTTCCTAAAAGGATAGATTCAAGAACTTACAAGACTAGGGATGAAACAATGAAGAAATAGAGCATCCACCTAGACTTCTACTCGTATTTGATTATATTGAATGGATAACTAACAACTCAATGAAAATTTAAGACAATTAACAAGTGGATTTTCACACAAAATGTAATTTTGAATCCTTCTCAAGTAGACAAACCTTAATTCCTAAGTAAAGGTTGGGAATCTCTTCTCACAACCAATCAAGTAGGAACAACATTAAAAATAAGTGAAATAGAAAATAAATCCCAGGAGTCCATACATCTATCTCGAGTAAACATAGCAAACCTAATTGATTTTGAGTATTCCAAAAACTAACTTTCTATCTCTAGCAAAGAATAGGCAACAACACTCATTCACAAGCATGCAATTGAAGATGAAAAGTGTAACAATATAAATCAAAATCAATACTTGAATAAAACCCTAAATAGTCATTGAGAAAAATAGTCAATCAATCCATAAAAATATAAAATACTCATCTAATCTAAGTAGATTAGATGAGTTCAGTTCATAATAACAAATAAAGAATAAGAGATCAAAAGGGACAGAAAATAAACCAAAAAGCTCATGATGAATCCTAGCTTAATCCTTGAATTCCAATGATAATCTTGCTTAATCTTAGCTCTAGATGTGTTTCTCCACCTCTAATTTGCTTATTTAATATGCAAATCCTTGGTTCTTAATAGCTCTTTGGCTTTTTGGATGAACCCTAGACCTAAAGACCCCAGACCAGATAATTAATTCTGAAATTTTTGTGCTATTTATAAGTGTAGATGGCTTTCACGGGTGGCTCTCACAGCCCGTGCTGGTGCCTATGACAACCTTCTATTCAATTTCCCTTGGATTTGAGAGGCAGTAAGCTCTCACAATCCCTATCACGGCCCGTGATGGGGACCGTGAGATGCTACTACTTCTCTATGCCATTTCCTGACTTCTCCCATAACCAGAATCAGATATCTAAATTTTGTACAAATTTGGGTATCTAGATGAAATAATTAGACTTTGTGGTCTTCTTCAAAGTTGTAGATTTTTCTCTTAGCTTTCCATTAATCAATCATCTCAATTGAAGTTCTTTAGCTTGAGTTATGGTCAAAATACTAAGATAGGTTCAAACTAATCAGATTTTCACATGATGACCCTCACGGGCAATCATCACAACCATGAACATTGACCGTGACCACATAAGAGCACACTGCCAATAATATAGGACTTCCAATTCTAGTCACGGGCAATTATCACGGGCATGAAGATTGCCTATGAGGGCCTCATGGGAAAACATCAAGGGTATGAACAAAGGTCGTGACTGAAGAAAAATGCCTTCTTTCAAGGTACAAAAGCTTCCATTCACGTCATAGGCAATGCTCATGGGCGTGAACATTGGCCATGACTAAATAGGTAGTACCTAATTTTTGCTTCACGGGCAATCATCACGCCTGCAAAAGCAAAAAATTGCACTTTTTGACAGTTTCCTCCTCTAACAAACATGCCAACACAACTATAATTTTGCACAACAAATTGGGTGGCTTTGATACCACTCAATGGAGAAACGTCATGTAGTCGCGTAATGGAAGCGAAAAAGGAGAAAAAAATCAGGAAAAGGATTCGAATTTTAATTTTCAAAACTTTTTTGAAAACTAAATTTTCCTAAAACACCTTTAACAAAATTAGGTTAGGCAAATTTTCAAACTCTTTGAAACTTTTCCCTAACCTAGGGTTTGAGTAAAAACATTTTGTCAAAACTGTTTTAACAAAATCATTAGAAATTTTCAAACAGTTTGAAAATCAATTCTATATCAAACAATTTTTAACATAGAGGGTTTAGTCATTTATCAAACTCTTTGATAAATGTCTAAACCTAAGTTTGAACCCATAACTTCAACCAAGGATATTTCACCAATTGTGTGTAAAACACAAGTTGAACAAAGAAAGGTTTGAAGTAAAAATACATTTCACCCTCCTTCGTCAAGCTCCTCAAATGTGAAGCCTCTAGCTTGAGACATACCTATCTTTTCTCAAAAGCTTATTCTCTAATTCTCTTCAAGAAGCTTGAATCTTCTCTCTTTGGTTACCCAAATGTTTGATCCTTTCTCCTTTACTTGAGAACTTGAAACTTGAGGATTGGCTTTGCACTTGAATGCTTCTCCACACTCCTTTCTCAAAGGTTAATTGAATAAGAGTTTGTGTTTGAAGAAGTTTTCTTCAAAACAAACTTTCTCTCTCAATTTAGTGTGACTTTGAAGCTTTATCTTTCTAACTCTTAGAGAGCTTCTCTCTCTAACTCAAGAAAGAAAGTGATGAATAGTTCGACCATCTCTTTAATGTGTTGAGTGTGTTAGGCAAAAGATGAAGACATCCCTTTTATACTTTATACTTCTTCAACAACTTTTCCTTAAATTAAGGAAACATGTTGGAAAGATGGTTGTTTGTTCTAGTTGAAACTTGACTATTTGATTAGTCAATTAATCAACTAGATTAAGCATAGAATTAGTGAGAATAACCTTTAAACCTTAATTAACCACATTTAATGTGGATTAAGTTAACATTTCATGTTAAGCTTAATTATTTTATTTATTTGTCCAAAACCATTTCAATTAGTCATGCCCATTTGTATCTCATACAAACTATGACATAATTGAAAATTTCATTTTGTGAATTGAATATCAAGACATGCTAGCATCTTTGTAAATTTAATTACATGTTCAATTTAATCATCATTAACAATTAATTAAACTCTTTAATTAATCATTAATATGATTCATATAAGTTAATGGAAATTACTATATGGTATGTGACTTACTATGTTTATATTCTAATTAGCAATGGGATAAATAAAACTCTTTTCTTCTCACCAAATATGTTAACCTAATAACACACTTAGTCTCATAAGTCATGGGTGATGTCTAGCATAACATGTCACAACTACCTAATTAGAAAATGAATGTCCATTTCCATATCCTTGACATTGCATGGACCTCTCGATCATAATTACCATGCACTCGAATCCCTTCATTACGGATTCTCGATCTTAGCTTGGGTCATGGAATAATCAAACCCTATATGCTAGATCTTATGACATTTATCCGGTGTGAGCTCTCGATAAATCTGTTTCCTACTAGAAACTCTTTCACCAGATATTTAATATCAAGAACAACCAGAATTCATAGGATTCCCTCCTTGGTGACCTAAGTTAATGAATCCTCTCTTGGTTAAACACTTATCCCAACATACCACTAATTATGGCCACCACATGCCATATACTAATACATGACTAGCATTTGTATGTAAGCAGTAATAAACCATAGCCACCAATATTCCATATAACATGTCACCTCAAGTCTAATAATTATATGCACAATCATGATTTAGATGATCCGATATTGACTATTTGGTAATCATCTAATGTCACTGTTCAACTTACCCATACCATGAGTATGCTCATGTGTTGTCACGACATCACATGTCTGTAGCATAAGAGTCACTACTTTCATACCAATAAGTATCTCATACTTATCATGGATGACAACAGAGGTGATGGTCTTCCGTATTAGTGGCCCCTACCAATAATCCTACGATCATGAACAACCTTTAAAGCATTTGTATAAAGAGCAATCTATCACTCATATTCTCAAACTCTTTGAGAATAGATTCTCTACAAAATATTTAAGGGACATATATATGTTGGATACAAGGAATGTTTTCATTTAACGAACATATATATTAAATCCAGTTAGGTTTTCATTTACATTCACATGTTGAGTGTAAGTTCTAAGGCATACATTACTAATAGTCTTTTCGGCTTAAACCATGCTAGGGGAGGTAGAGAGGAGAGGGGCCCCAAGAGTTGAGAAATGAGGTGAGAAAGATAATAGAGGAGGAAATCTACCATGAGAGGGGAAGGATCCCTGGAGATTTAAACTTAGTATTGGCTTTGAAATCGCCTTTTGTTCTAAAAATCACTAAGTACCGCATGTAGGACAAATTTAAAGCTCCCAACATCAAGAAATATGATGGCTCTGCTGATCCCATAGCCCACTTAATGGACTACAAGCATGTCGTAAAGCTACATTACACGAGTGATGCCATTAAGTATCAAGCCTTCAGAGGGTTCTTAGAGGGAGCAGTCATAAAATGGTATGTTGGATTACAGCTTGGAAGCATGGCTAATTTTGAGCAACTGGCGAAAACTTTCTTGAGGCATTTTGGGTTGATAATACTCTCGAAAATGACTACTCAAGCCTTAGAATAGGTTAAACAATCTGAGGGAGAGTCCCTGAGGGATTATATAGCCAGGTTTAATAGAGAGGCCCCCAAGGTGACTCGGCTGAACCAGTACAGAGTTTTGGAAGCCCTACAAAATGGCATCATTCATGACGAATACGTCAAAGCCCTCAGTGATAAAGACCCACAGACCTTAGAGTTGGCTATGGCGCTGGCCTAGAAATACATCCGCCAAGATGAGGCTTATAAGAATAGCCATTTTGCAAAAAGGAGGCAGAAGGAGGTGGCCCCGGAGCCAAAAAAGAAGACAAAAAAGAAAAGACACTGCCGAGAAAGTGGAGACAGTTAGTTCCACAAAGAAGGCTAGGGGTGAAATTCGAAACACACTAGATATTTCGAAATTGGCTCCACTAACAGCAGTTCTAGAGGTGGTATTCACCTCCTTCCAGAGCAAAGATATTTGGCAAAAGCCAAACCTACTAAAAGGAGATCTGGACAAGAGAGATAAGGCCCGGTATTCCAAATTTCATGCTACTCATGGGCATGATACAAATGAATGTAGAACTTTGATGGAGGAGATAGAGAGGCTCATTAAACAAGGTAATCTTAAAGGCTTTGTTAAGAAAGATCAAGCCGGCATAAGCAAAGCAGACAAAGGAAAAGGGTCCGCCATTATCAATGACAGATTAACAAGAAATGTGGCTTGTCTAACGGGTGGACCATCAGAAGTCGTCCTGTGCCGTAATAATCTGAATGTATTATCCCAGAAGAAGGAAGCACCAAAGTATATGTTCTATAACAGAACTAAACGACTCACAGAAGAGGGGGAATGGCAATACAAGCCAAGGGATGATCCCATAGTCACAACCACCATCATCAATAACTACAATGTAAAAATGGTATTTATGGGTGTATTGAAGGCTCCCAAGGCAGTAATTTATTTAATTCCTCATTTGGCGAGGCAGTTTTAGTTAAAGGCTCCTACGAAAGTGATTTATTTAATTCATCATTTGGTGAGGCAATTTTACTTGAAGGCTCCCAAGGGAGTGATTTATTTGATTCCTCATTTGGCGAGGCAATTTTACTTAAAGGCTTTTAAGGGAGTGATTTATTTAAGTCCTCATTTGGTGAGGCAATTTTACTAAAAGGTTTCCAAATGAGTGATTTATTTGAGTCCTCATTTGGTGAGGCAATTTTACTTAAAGGCTTCCAAGGGAGTGATTTATTTGAGTCCTCGTTTGGCGAGGCAATTTTACTTAAAGGCTCCCAAGGGAGTGATTTATTTAAGTCCTCATTTAGCAAGGCAATTTTACTTGAAGGATCCTAAGAGAGTGATTTATTTAGGTCCCAATTTGGTGAGGCAACTTTACTTGAAGGCTCTCAAGGAGGAGGGTAAAATCCTTGCCAAGGCAAGGTCCTTCCCTAAGGAGGAAAGAAAAATCCTTGCTAACGCAAGGTCTTTCCTTAAGGAGGAGGGTAAAATCCTTACCAAGGCAAGGTCCTTCCCCAAGGAGGAAGGAAAAATCCTTGCTAAGGCAAGGTCTTTCCCCAAGGAGAAGGGTAAAATCCTTGCCAAGGCAAGATCCTTCCCCATGGAGGAAGGAAAAATCCTTACTAAGGCAAGGTCTCTCCCTAAGGAGAAAGGTGAAATCCTTGCCAAGGTAAGGTCCTTCCCCAAGGAGGAAGGAAAAATACTTACTAAGGCAAGTTCCCTCCCTAAGGAGGAGGGCAAAATCCTTGTCAAGGCAAGGTCTTTCCCCAAGGAGGAAGGAAAAATCCTTGCTAAGGAAAGGTTTCTCCCCATGGAGGAGGGTAAAATCTTTGCTAAGGCAAGGTCATTCCCTAATGAGGAAGGAAAAATCCTTGCTAAGGCAAGGTATCTCCCCAAAGAGATGGGTAAAATCCTTTCCAAGGTAAGGTTCTTCTCGAATGAGGAGGGTAAAATCCTTTTCAAGACAAGGTCCTTTCTCAAGGAGGAGGATAAAATCCTTGCCAAGGCAAGGTCCTTCCCTAAGAAGGAAGGAAAAATCCTTGCTAAGGTAAGGTCCCTCCCCAAGGAGGAGGGAAAAAATCCTACCAAAGCAAGATCCTTCCCCAAGGAGAAAGGAAAAATCCTTGCTAAGGTAAGGTCTCTCTCCAAGGAGGAGGGTAAAATTCTTTCCAAAGTAAGGTCATTTCCTAAGGAGGAAGGAACCATTATACACAAAGAAATAATGGTGGGATAATTTACAAAAGATCATGTCTTGTTAACAATAATAATGTTATTCTGACTGAAAATGAGAGATACCTTTTTTTTCAATTTAAAAGAAAACAATTCTCTTTTTAACTTTATTTTGCAATAACTATTAATAAAGTGTAAAGTCAAACAATTGAATGTGGGGTGTATTTAACACAAAATGTTTATCCTCACAAAGTTATTTATATGTTGCATCAAAAAGCATTTTGGCTTCTATTAAAATTTAATTTTTTTCATTATTAAATAAAAATTTTTTCAATAAAAATATTTGTAAAAAATAAAAAGTCAAATTAAAAAAAAATAACGTATATAAAAAAATTGTCTAAAAAAATACTTATTCATGATAGGCCTTGTAATTCGACAAATAATACACATTATTGTTTAAGTTATTTTCAAATATGTAACACCATATTTACCTATGAAACAATATATAATATAGTATAATTGTAACTGTTATAAAAAATTAATACTATAATAATTATAAATATAAGAAACTCTTTACAAAATATATAAATATGTAATTAGAACATTTTTATGTAATTAAATTCAGATAATAATATATTACAATTACAAAAATTATATTGAATAATTTATGATGATAAATTATTTTAGAATAAAATTCAAAATAATATAATTTTAAATAAATATTTTTAATTTAAATATTATTATTTTATTATTTAAATCTGATAAAGAATTGTTATTAATATGAAAATGAATTTTTTACGAGTCATATTTGTAACGTAGAAAAAAACTAGTATAAATAAATATAGCTTAGAGAGGGGTCGGCAAATTTACGATATTGCTCTCATTATTCTTCTTAATATGGAGTTATTTTGATAATTTTTAAATTATAATTTATTAGTTAAATAAATAGGAGTTTAATTAGAATAGAAAAAAATGATAATTAAAACAATTTAAAATTAAATAATATATTATAAATAAAAAGCTAAAAATAGTTCTACAAATCTAACATGTTTTGTAGAATTACAATGCAATTCACGTAATTAAGGTTTTTTAAATTTATTATATATCATAATATATATAAATGTACCTAAGAGGGGGAGGAGTCTTTATTCTTCTTAATTTGAGGGTAGTTTGGCAATAATAATTTAACTAATAGATAAATAAATTTAATAAAAAAATCTTAAAATTTAGCTATTTAGTAGGGAAAAAATAACGTAAATTTAATTTTTTTTTAAAAATCTAAAATTTAGCTATTTAATAGGAAAAAATAACGTAAATTTAATATAAAAAAAAACCCTAAAATTTAACTATTTAGTAGAGGAAAAAAGAAATAACATAAAAATATTTTAATTAATAGATAAATAAATTTAATAAAAAAAATCCTAAATTCAACTATTTTAATAAAAGAAAACCTATAATTTAGCTATTTAGTAGAAGAAATAAGAAATAACGTAATAAATCCTAAAATTTAGCTATTTAATAGAAAAAGAAAGAAGAAAAAATGTGATTATATATACATAATTAAATTAGATTTGTTAGTATATTGGAAGTTTGAAAGGTTTTCCTATGCTAATAAAGACATTCATTGTAAATAACTTGAATGATTTGTTTATTGGCAAAAATATCCTATTGCCACCCTCTATGAGCTACCACTATGGTGAAGGGTAATTTGATATATCCTGCTGCATGTATTTCAGTGTTATCCAGCGTCTTGATTGGGTTTTTCAACTCATAGCCTTTTATCGCATCTTTTGGTAGGCCTCAAAGGATAATAGGTTAGTCGAGTCTCATTATCCACTAAGATCCTCTGCACATTGTAGTTGGCGATAATTGTCTTGATGACAATCGAGTCTGCTCTCCTTTGAGCCACTGTCCCTTCTTCTTTGGCACATTTCTTTTGGCTATTGTAAAACACAAACTCTGACATTTCCTTATTACGGGCAACTGCCTTGCCTTTGTTTTTGCTTGTAATTTCTTCTAGAAGCCCCCCAATAAGACAAGCAATGTCCCTACCAGTCCTGTCATTTATCACCAGTGGTTTAGGATCCTTATTGTCCCTCACAAACCTCTTTAAGTATCCCTGCTTAATTAACTACTCTATCTCTTCCACCAGATGCCTACAAGTATTGGTGGTGTGACCGTGTGTGTTATGAAATTTGCAAAACTTTATCTTGTCTCTTTTATCAGGATCCCTCCTTATCGGTCTAGGCCTTTGCCATATGGCTTGTTCTTGAAATGTCGCGAAGGCAACTTCAGGTCTTGCGTTCACAGGAGTAAGCTTTGTTACATCAAAATTTTTCATAGTGGGCTCCCTTTCTTTCTCCTTAGGCTGAGGAGCTATGCTCTTAGAGCTGTTTGTCCTTCTAACTTCCTTCTTCTTGCTTCTCTTTGAAAGGGTATCCTCCTCTTCTTCCCTCCTTTTTTGAGTAAATTAGCTTACTTGAAAGGCATCATCTTATTTGATATACTTTTGTGCTATGATCATGGCCTCCTCTATGCTACTTGGTGAATCTCTAGTCAATTTCTTGAAAAAGTCTATATGTGTGGTACATTTCTATAAGGCATCGACTACTCTTGATTGGTCTAGCGAGTTACTTCTGGGCTTTGGCATTGAACCTGACTAGGAAGTCTCTAAGTTACTCACTTGGCCTTATTTAATAAGCTCTAAGGCTTGGGATTGCATTTCGGTGGGAATACTAGCTACAAAATTCTTCATAAAGCCTTTTGCCAGTTGCTGGAAATTCTCCACGCTTCACTCCTTCAAGTTTCATACCATTTGGTAGCTATCCCATCCAATGACCCCCTAAAGGCCTAGTAGAGTGCTTCATCATCCCTTGTTTGTAACTTTACCCATGCTTATAGTTCAAGATATGGGCTCTTGGGTCCATAGACCCTGTGTATTTAGCGATGTTGGGAGCCGAGAATTTGTTAGGCATCTAGTATTCCACTACTCTCTTGATATGGATATTTCAATTCTAGTGTTAAATCCCTATCTCAAAAATTTCCTTCTCCCCCAAGCTCTTCCATACATTGCTTCACTGTATCTCTCATATCATGGGTTTATGACTCGTAGCCTCGTGCTCTTTTCTCCGGGATCAAGATCTGTGATGAGTTCTCCTCATGTTGTGCTTTCTTCTAGAGTGACTTTTCTTTCCTCTCCTATCTTATCCTTGCTCATGCCAAGATTAGGTAGAATTTTTTTAACTTCCCTCACCCTCATCATTTTGTCAACCTTCTCCTATTCATCTCTAATCATCCCTTATTTCCTCTTTACCTTCCAGGTCAACATGATTCCCTCCTACAGCTCCCATCTTAGACCTCAACCTGCTTGTTGATACCTGCGGTTTATCTCCCTTCCTACTTTGGGTGTTTGGAATAACTTGGTCCTTGTCGTCCTGGTTGGGTTAACCAGCACATTCTCATTCGTGTGTTGTCCTAAAGGGCTTTGATTCTATAGGAGTTGTAGTAAGGGAGTTAATGCACAAAAAATGTTTTGCATTTCAAGCATTAGGTTTGCGGATGCACTAATTGAGGCTTGAGTGGGGTGTGGCAAAGGTTGTGTTTGCTTGTGAGTTTCTTAGGAGATCGACTAGAATTTGGAAAGATGTGGCTAGGTCAGGGATGGTTGAGGTGTTTGTGGCTGAAGTCTCACGAGTGTTGTTCCCCGTGGGCTACCTAGGTGAAGCGTCAATGTTATTTTTTTTATTGTCTTAAGGTCTTCCATGGTTGGAATTTCTTAAAGGTGCAAGCTTTTTGAACAAGAAAGGAAAGTCAGCGTGATTATCCTAAAAAAAAGAGAAAATGATTATTGGAGTTCAGGAAAAACTTCGAATCAGATTCCCATAGACGATGCCAATTTGATAGGCTTATAACCTAAAAAATTCTGACACCTTTCACTTTAAAGTGCACTGGCATGGTGATGAACTTGATGAGCCTACACTAATAAGCAAATGTAAGCTAAGAGGGCCAGGCCTTAAGCTTGGCAAAGACCCTTCGATGCCCAAGTCAAGAATAGGTTGGTAATGCCTTAGGCTTTGAGGAGCCATTAGAACAGATAGGGTTTCAGGAGTTTTTGGATTAGGGGTACATACCTTGAAATGTGTGCTAATGTGAGATATTTATAGTGTTTATGAGATTCCCAAGGTAGACACTTGGGGTGCTGAGAGAAGGCCAAGTGTAAGCCTTTGGCAAACTAATGGAGGTGGTCCCCAAGTGAAGATTAGACATGTGTCTTTAGGAATATTTTTTCTATAAGTATACTGTGGACCCCACCACTTGAAGTCTCTTCAGTACACTTCATTCTGAAGACCTCTTCGAGGGGTTGGACTTGGACTTAGTTTGTTTCAAGCCATTTTAGGGTCATTTTATGAAAGTTCATGGGCTTTGGCTCTAATGCTCTAGTTCTGACCCATATCACATAGTATTAAGACATATTTACCATGAAGAAAATATGGTTGTTCTTGCTATTTCTAAATCTCAATGTAAAGGTCATAGGTGAGCTATTTGGTTAGAGATTTCTTTTTATGCCTTACCATGTTAAATACCTTTTGTTTATTAAAAATGAACTACTATATTTTTTTCATAAAATAATAAGTTAGTATCATATCATTAATTGTTATTGTAAGAGTAAAAAAAATTAAAATTATACATGAGAAAGTGTTTTAAAACATCACAAACTTTCACTTTTGGCAATTCGAATAATGTACTATCAATTTTCGACAAATTGGATCACAAATTTAGAATCCAATTACCAATAATTACCACTGGCGGATTTACATAATGAAATAGGGAGACATTTGTAATCCCAAATCTAAAAATAATTATCTACACCCATGTAAAATTTTAAAATAATTAAAAATATTTATTAATTATTTGACAAATTGCAACCCCAACCTAATTAATTAAACCTTTAACTACACAAAAATAGATTTTCTAATTAGTTTTGAAATAGTAAAAAGAAAGATTTCTTAATTAATTTTGAAATAGAAAAGGAAAATATTTTCCAATGGGTTTTAGAAGGAAAGAAAAATTCAATTAATTAGATTTTTAACTAAACAAAAATATTCTTCTTAGACAATTACAAGTGTGGACTATTGAATGATTATTTAGTTATTTTTATAGAAAATGACGTATTTTTAAATGTTAGTGATGATGATATTGTAAATCGCTTTCAAAACACGATAACTTATCGAGAACAATTAGTTTTTTTTTAAATTATTCATAATTTTTTTCTTTATAATTTGCCACGCCATTCAAAAATTTATGGATCTTCCATGGGTGATTATGTGACTTTACCGAAAGTAATAAAATATTAATATTTTTCCAAATAGGATGACATGCTAGCTGCTAACTTAACATTATGAATTTATGTAAATAATAAAAAAAATGAAATTTTTTTTTTCATTTTTAAATTTGAAAAATAATCGTTGTTAAAATAAAAAAACGGAACAGTGCCATTTGTTATGTGAAGCACTTATAAGATTACCCATTTCCCTCCAAATCTAACAACATTCTAAAAATCCTAAATCGAAAATCCTCTCAAATGTTGGTGTGAAGGCATTCACTTAGCAGAGAATCTTGCTTTAAAGAGTTGGTATCGTGTAACGTTAGCTCGATTGGACTTATCGAAGCGAGTTTTGCTGCAGCTAGGTGAATGAATTATTGTCAACATTGTTGCAGAAATAAAAAATGAATCTCTTTTTTTACACTTGTCCTTTTAAAAGATGACACCATCGTAGCAGACATCGAAGCTTCTTGGACCCTTGAAAATGACATTGGTTGGTACAAAAGTAGACACGATATTTGAAAGTTGTGGACCTATTTCTTTAGTACAAAAAGGTAGCCATTATCATATAGGTAGAAGTGCTTTTATAATAGACACATTCATCCGCATAAGTTAAAAAGTTTATTAGGTTATTGCCATTACTATTCTTTAATACAAACTTTCTTTTTGGTGACTCACATATGTGATCTTGCTTTTTTTTTATTTGTGCTTGTGGTCCACTTGGTTGAAAAAGACAAAGAAATATCATTTTTTAAATTGATTTTTAGGATTTTTGTTAAACTTCCTTTTAAAATGGGTATTATTAGGGATTTTTTTTGAAGCTTGAAGTGACTTTTTTGTTTTGATATAGCTTATGGAATGTGATGCGAACTTACTTGTTGTGTTAAAAATATGGCAGCATGGATGATTCTTTTTCCATGAAGCTACACTGTGGAGGCCAGTTGAAGAAAGTGAAAAGAAGATTGAAGTGTGTTGGTAGGGAGATAACTGAGCACTATGGTTTGGATGCAGACATATTTGGGTTCTTTGATTAGGAAGAAATGGCTAAAGAATATGGAGCTAGCCAAGGATGTAGATTTTGTTATTATATGCACTAGACTAGCTTGGATAAAGGACTAAGGGATACTAAAGAGGATAGATAGGTAGTGGACATGTTGTGTTCTAGGGACGAGGATGGCTATGTTGAAGTGCATGTGGTCAGTAACTAGACTGCTACCATACCTTGTGAGGAGGAAGAAAATGTTATGGGTTATGATCCAAATCAAATTGATATGGAAGGTAGTGGAGATGAAGTGGATAACAATCTAAGTGAGATTGAAGTTGATGATAATGGTGATGCAGCCTCTGAAAGTTAACAAAGTGTGAATGTGGAAGTAAATAATGATAATGTAAGTAGTTCAAAGGCTTAGAATAGTGATGAGGAAGATTCTGAGTGTGATCTTGATTACCTGATGGTTGGTGAGAGTGAAACTGAGGATAGTATGAGTGACAATGATGTTGATAAAGATGATGAATAGTACTTTGAGTCAAGGAGGATGGTGAAGAATTATAAAAAGAAGAAGGTATTGCAAAAACAGAAGGAAGTTATGGTTCCACCTTATGTTTATGAGAATAATAAGGATTAACAAGGTAAGGATGGGGACTTTGTGTCAGACTATAGAGATTCCAATTCTAAGGTGTCAATAAAATAAACCTCTAAAGAAGACAATGTTGTGGAAGTGACTAGTAAGCCTTAAAAAAAAAAAAGAAAGCCATTACTTATGACCCTACAACTGACCATTCTATAGACTCTACTTTCAAGATGGGATGAAGTTTGATGATGCCAAGTAGTATAGGGCGGACATTAAGAATTATGCTATAACAAATGCTTGGGAAATAAAGTTTCACAAAAGTACCAAGAGGTGTACAAAAGCTAGATGCTATGGTGTGAAACCGAGTTGCAGCTGGAGGTTTTATGGGAGTATTGTCACTACAGCTAATACTTTCAAGTGTAAGATTTATTATCAACAACATAAATTCCATAAAGTTCTCAACAACTGTTAAGCTAGTTCATATTAGATAACAAGGGAGCTCGTTTATAAATTTAGAATGAATCTAAATTAGGGGGTAGATGACATGGAAAATTAAATTAAAGAGAAGTATGGTTTGACTGTTAGTAATTAGAAGTGTTATAGGGAAGGGCTAAGGAAATAGAGATGATTAGAGGTTCACTTGAGGATGATGATGCAATGCTTAAGCTGGATTACAAATGAGTTTGAAATGGATGATAGTGCTCCTAATAATCTTTGTGTCTTCAAGAGGTTCTATGTCTGATTCAGTTCATTATTACATGTTTTTGTTACTAGTTGTATGCATAATTGTAGGATTTGATGGGACTTTTTACAAGACACCTCTCAGTATGGCTTTGTTATGTGCCATTGGAAAAGATAGCAACAATCAAATGTACCCCATTTGTTGGGCTATAGTTGAAGGTGAGAATGAACATTCTTGGAGGTGGTTCCTTTCTTACTTTTTTAAGGACCTTAGGATTGGACAGGGTTTGGTTGGACTTTCATTAGTGATCAATAAAAGGTATGTTACTCTTCTATATATTTACACTTCTATATGTTTACTCTTCTATTTGTTTAATTAATATTGTATTTTACTATGAACTTTACTAGTACTCATCACTTCTGGTTCATAGGGTTTAAAGAAAGCTATACATGAGTTGACCCCAAATGTTGAGCATAGAAACTGTTCCAGACATTTGTATGCTAACTAGAGGAAAACTTATAAAGGATAAGCCCTAAAAAAAGGCATTCTGGATGGCTTCTAGGAGTACTTACCAAGCCAGCATGAGAAAGTGAAAGAGATTAAAGAACTCAATGAAGATGTTGCAAATGCTTTCGTGGATATAGGCCACCATCTGTTTTGTAAGGCATTTATCTCAACGTTTTATAAATCTGACATGATAGACAATAATGTTTCAGAAACATTTAATGGTTATATAGTTTCTGCTAGGGCAAAGCCAGTTATTGACATGTTAAAGGAAAGTAGGAGTTCTTTGATGGAAAGAATACATGATAAGAGGAAAATGATAATGAAACGTGATGATGTGATATGCCCTTGAATTAGGAAAAAATTGGAAGATAATAAGTATTATACTAGATATTGTCATGTCAAACCTGCCTTACATAATGAGTTTCAAGTTTCAGTGGGTGAGAATAGATTTGTGGTGAGTTTAGATAAATGGACATGCAATTATAGGTACTAGGAACTAAATGGCATTCCATGTTCACATGCATGTGCATGTATCCATTTTATGAATGGGGACAAAATTGAGTACATGGATGACTAATATAATGTAACTATATATTTAAGAGCATATGATAGAGGGTTATTGACTTTGAATGGGCCAAATATGTGGCCTGAAGCTGAGGGGAACCCAATATTACCTCCTAAAGTTAAGGTCGTGCCAGGTAAGCCGAAAAAGAAGAGGAATAGGGCTAATGAAGAGGAACCCCATGATCACCCACACAATCTCCCTAAGACTGGTGTTCAAATTAAATTCCATAACTATGGGTGGTATGGAGACAATAAGAGAACCTACAAGCAAGACATTGCTTCTACTTCTGCAAGATAACCTATAAGTACTTTATGGAGTAAATGTTTTCCTTATTAGAAAATAGGGATGGTATAAATTTTGACTTATGATTTTGGGACCTTTTTTCAAGGTAAGAGGGGCAGACTAAGAAAATAGCCTACACATACCAATGCGAGAAAACCAAGACCTAAAAGAAATGCTAGAAGGATCGGGCATGAAGTTGAAGCAAATCAAGAAGCTATCATAACAACCCATGCTGAAAAAGGGTAACAAGACAATGATATGGTGTAAGGTGTTTTACTGAAATTGGAAATGTTTATTAAAGGGTAAGTATGTTGTGGAGTAAGTTAATAAATTATTACTTTCTTATTATTGGTTGAGATTGATATATAAATGTTAACTTTTTTTTGTTATAGCCTCATGATTCAAAGAGGGTTGTAATGTTGGGGGGAGGCAATTCTGCAACTGGAGGCTCAAGGCTAGCCACAACATAAGCTACTAGAGTGGAAAGGCCAGCTACTAATGTAGCTTACTGTTTTAAAACATTTAGCTGCAACATTCTTCTTTTTATTTATATCTTTCTATTTCAAACTCAAGTACTTTAACTGCTACGACTTATGTAACTTTTGTTTTCTCTAGAATGGATTACCACTTGAGTATATATAGTCCATTTTTACTAAGTATGGTTTCACATATTAAGTTCATAAATTGCATATTAGGTTCACAGGCTATATATTATGGTCCATTTTTTAGAACATGTTTCATAGGTTCACATATTATGGTGAATGCACTCATCACTCACTATATATTTAGTTGTTGCATAAAATGGGACCTCACAGCACTAATTCAACACAATACACATACATATAAAGAGGTACATAATTTATTAGTTCATTGATTCAAAATTAAGCATTACATTTTTTTAGTATGTAATTGTTATATGCATACTCAAAACAAGCAACAACAATCAGCATCCTACAACAACTAAAAAATAATTAGAAGCTCCCATAGCACAAGCTCCCAATTAGTTTAGCACCTTTAATGTTGACTGAATGCCAACATTTTTTTCGTTCAAATATTGATAACAACCCACCCCAATAACTAGCATTCCCATTGCAAAGCATACATTCAAAACCTTCAGCTTCTTCTTCTCATTCTTCAATTGTTCCTTTACATAACCAAATCAGCCTTGCTACTAGAGAGGTTTTCCATCTAGTACCTCATTTTCTCCTTCTTAACCTTCAGATTGTCAATCTCCAAATTAGCCTGCCTCACTTTCTTTCAACAGTCTCTCCTTGGCCTTGGAGAGTTTCCCTTCCCCCCCCCCACCATCTACATCTAACCCCAGAAAAATTTTTAACACCATAAATGGCAATTACAAACCCTAAGAACATAAACCCCAAATTCCTAACATTATACCCCCAAATCCCTAAATTTTAAAATGTAACTTACACGCCAGTACTTGCAACGGTAAAACCTCCTTATGGCTTTCTTCCATGTCCATGAGGTGTAAAAGGAAGCCAGCATGTCGTGATCACAGCACATCTCTGCTGAATCTTCATCCACTCTTGCATTATTAGCCTCTGACATCATTTCATTCAGATTTAATAGAGTGCGTAAGTCCGTTGATGAGCAAACGATGACAGCGAACTTCTCCAATGAAAGAGGAGGTGAAGAAAGAGGGAATGTGTGTGTGTGTGTGTGTGTGTGTGTGTGTGTGTGTGTGTGTGTGCATGTGTGTGTGTGTGTGTGTGTGTATGTTTATAGTGATGAACGACTAGGGTTGATTATTTTGTGTTTTTTCTTTTTGGAATAGTATCTCATTTACCACTAACTTTTAGTCAACTTTTAATTATACTCAGTTCTTTTTTAACTTTTAATGTAGGTAGCCAACTTTTTGACTATATTCAAATTTACCCAACAGGACACATGACACGCAATGAAACACACCACGTACCCCTTTAAGTAATCTTCAACATGTGCCACGTATCATGTTTGGTAGATTTGAAAATAGTCGAAAAGTTAGCTACCTCCTTTGAAAGCTAAAAAAACTGAGTAAAATTTAAAGTTGACCAAAAGTTAGTAGTAAATAAGATGATTATTCCTTTTTTTAAAAAAAAATATTTTATAGATTATGAAATATATTTTCTATTTTTTCCACTATTTAAAAAAAATTGTCAACGTGGCAGCTTATGTGGCAAGTTATGTAAAGTCACGTAATCACTGATAACCGAATTCTGAATTTGTGATCCAATTTATCAAAAATTAATTGTGCATAACTCGAATTTTCAAAATTAAAAATTTATAATATAATAGCAATTAAAGTCAAAGTTGGTGTTTTTTTCTTTTTTACAAATTTCTCATTGAATCAAAACTGCTTGATTTGACTCTTGCATTCATGTTGTCTTTTATAATGGCAAGCTTTAGATGAAGTCCTTCAACCCAAGATTCCCTTATTACTCATTGTAATTTATATGGTTACAACACTCTTCATCTCTGCTTCTAACATCAAATGGTGGGACAATAATAACGAAACTGATACCTTCCTTTTAGTTGTTTCTCTTTGTTGCTCTTCGTTTATATCTCTCCATTGAACATTGCTTAGTTTTTAGTTATAGATTTTTTCATCACTTTAACCTTCTTGATTAAAATAGTTTTTCTCCTAATGAATAAAATAAAATAATAATGATTATAAAAAATGATTTAATTCTCATTATTAAATATAAGTTTCTTTATCACATTTGACTAAAATAATAGATTACCTTAAGGGCTTGTCTGGTTAGTGAAAATAATGAAATGGAACTGAAAGTAAAATTTTATTCCCAAAACTGTCAATGTTTCATAGAAAAAAACAATTAGAATATAAATGAAAGGTTGGGAATAAATTTAAAAATTATTGTATTTTTATTAATTAAAAAGATATGAGAATAAGAGGAAATGAAAATTTTATAATAATTGTCATTATCTTAATCACATTCTAAATTCATTGTTGAATTTTATTTTTCCAGGTGTTCTAAAAATAATGCCACCATTTTTGTATATTAAGAATATAGTGTATTTGTGAAAGTGAAAAATAAATGGATTAAATAATCCAAACAAGAAAAATAACAAATAAATAAACATAGGAATTTATATAGTATGCACAATATGAGCTACGTCCACATATGACAACAAGTAAAATAATTTCACTATCGTAGAGACATACAAAAGAAATCATCAATGGACTCACCAATTTTAATAGGGAAAATTGTTGCGTTTACAATTCACAAAATAAAAATATTCTTTCTTTCAAACTCACCTAAATTTTCTCTCGTTACTATGCCATAAAAAAAATAAAATTAATTTAGCTCATTTATAGAGAGCAAAGCCTTTGTATCCAAGTTTAATTCTAATTATTTGAGAAGGTATCAGCTTTCGGTAGTTGTAAAAAAACTTCGTGAATTGGAAATGTCAAATATGGTAGCTTTTTGAAATTTTATGAAGAAAGTAAAATCTTCAAGTGAGAAAGTTTAAGATGCCACAATTGTTAACTTATTTTAACCAACGCTTATGTTATAAACCCGAGTCCAGCTTACAATTCTGAACTCGGTTAAAAAAATTCACTAACTGGCTCGACGATGTGAAAAAAAACCTCTGAATATTTTATATGAAATAAATATTTTTATTGTGAAAATGAATATTTTATCTAAAATGAATATCCATTTTAACAAAATAGATATTTTCATTTGTTGAAATGAATATTCATTTCAATAAAATTGATGTTTTTGCTTAAACCGATAAAAGTACTGAATAAATATTTATATAAAATGAATATTTCTATTTTGCTGATTGAATATTTAATAAAACAGAATAGATATTTTTACTTAATCTCATAATGAATATTTTATACAAAATGAGTATTTCTGTTTTGCTAATTGAAATATGTAATAAGAACGAAATGAATATTTTATCTTAAACTAATCAAAGTACCAAAATGAATATTTGATATATACAAAATAAATATTTTTTACGAAACAAAATGAATATTTCTGTTTTGCTACCTGAATATGTAATATGAACGAAATGATTATTTTGTTTTGAACTGATCAAATGAACAAAAATGAATATTTGATATATACAAAATGAATATTTTTTGCGGAAAAAAACGGGCGTGAATTTTTTTTCTTCAATTTTCGTGATCCCCACTCTTATTTTATCAAGGTACATGTCATCATTTTAATGATTTGGATCCAAAATTGAAATATGAATCTGAGTTCATATAAAAATTTGCGTATTTAAACAATAAATTGAGATATTACTGTATAATTTAACTTTTTATGATATTTTTCTTTTTTTTAAAAAAAAAAAACTTTTTTTTTGTTTTTTTAGAACTTAAATTTATTAAATCTAAATTATGTTTAGTTTATTAAATTTTAATTTTGAACAAAAATTTAAGCAATCATAATAATTTTATTTTTTTTCATTTATTTTGTTATATAATAATTGTAAATTATAAATTTACTTAATTAAATTGATCCAATGTGTATCCGATAGTTAAATCATTCAGCTTATACAACGAGTTGATTCCCAGTCGGATCTAATAACACCAATGAAACTATAAGTACACCTAATTTAGTTAGAAAAATACAAATTACGGTTATAATTACAGCCAATAATCAATAAGAAGCAGCCACCATTTTCTTTCCTTCTTTCTTAGCCCTATGCATGTGAATATGTCAACCTTCATTTCCCTCATTATTTTATCCTTCATTTTTGTCTATTTTCTAAACATAATCTTCTGTAAATTCAGGCAAGTTTCCGGCCACCATGGACCGCCAACATATCCTATAATTGGCTGCTTAATTTCGTTCTACAAAAACCAGAACCGTCTTCTTGATTGGTACACGCAACTTCTTACGAAATCATCAACCAATACTATTGTTATAAAGAGATTAAGTGCACGTAGAACAGTCGTTACAGCTAACCCTAAAAACGTTGAGTACATACTCAAAACTAACTTCAATAATTTCCCAAAAGGCAAACCTTTTACTGAGATTTTAGGGGATTTTCTTGGCTATGGCATATTTAATGTGGACGGAGAGCTTTGGCATACACAAAGAAAGTTAGCTAGCCATGAGTTTACAGCTAAATCACTAAAAGAGTTTTTTATAACTTCAATGGAAGAGGAAGTAAATAAAGGTTTGTTGCCACTTCTTGAGTCGTTGGCAAGGACAAGAGAGGTTGTTGATTTGCAAGAAGTGTTGAGAAGGCTTGCGTTTAATTTGATTTGTAAGGTTTTATTAGGGATTGATCCTTCTTTATCTGTTCTACCTCTTGCTAAAGCTTTTGATATGGCTTCTGATATATCTGCGAGGCGAGCTGCTTCGCCTTTGTATATGGTTTGGAAGGTCAAGAGATGGCTTGGTATTGGATCTGAGAAAATGCTTAAATGTGCAGTTGAACAAGTTCATCAATGTGTAGCTGAAATTATTAATAATAGATGTGAGAATAATCAAGGTGAAGATCTGCTTTCGAGGCTTATATTAGCCGGTCATGAGGAGAAGGTGATTAGAGATATGGTGATAAGTTTGATCATAGCTGGGAGGGATACAACTTCAGCTGCAATGACATGGCTTTTCTGGTTGCTATCTTGCCACCCAGTTATAGAACAAGAGGTGCTTGTAGGGACTAAAATTATGGCACAAAGGAAGCTAGATTATGACTTGTTAAAGGAGATGAGATTCTTGGAGGCTTGCATATGTGAGTCAATGAGGCTTTACCCACCTGTAGCTTGGGACTCTAAGCATGCCGTTGCCGATGATTGGTTGCCGGATAATACTCCGGTCCGAGCAGGAGATAGAGTGACTTACTTTCCATATGGAATGGGAAGAATGGAAGCATTGTGGGGTAAAGACAGCTTAGAGTTCAAACCAGATAGATGGTTTGTTGAACCGGAGAGGAGAAGTTCATTGAAGAATGTATGTCCTTACAAATTTCCAATCTTTCAGGCTGGTCCAAGGGTGTGTTTAGGGAAGGAGATGGCCTTCATTCAAATGAAGTACGTGGTGGCTTCCATTCTCAGGCAGTTCCAAATCAAACCTGTAACTGCTGACAAGCCTATCTTTGTGCCACGGTTGACGGCTCACATGGCCGGAGGATTAAATGTTGTGGTCACAAAGAGGACTCAGATAAGCACGACTGACTTGAATTAAATTACTGATTCAGCACTGTATATTTTAGATTTGATTGGTGGAAGGTGTAATCATGCCATAACTAAACTTGAATATAATAGTGGATTGTATATATTATACGATGGGCATATTACTCAATAACTAGCACTCTCAATCATAGTCATCAACCAAGAAATAATCCAAATAATGACAGGAAGTGAAAGGTAGTGATTGTGTGAAGACAAGTAACACGATTAATATCTATAAAATTTCGGTCAAAAGACAAAGCCACATGCGTAAGTGGAAATATTATTTCACATAGAGAGCACCTTCTAAGGGGAAATGTAGAGGCAAATTAATTTATAGTTGTTAAAAAGTCCTCGTCAACGACTTGTGGTTGTTTGTCCACTAATACTATCAAATTAAAATCAAACACTAAATATCTGCTTTTTATGCACTAATTAACAGCATAATAATAATTCTTTTTTTTTTTAAAAAGGAGGTGAAATGTGCGAAAGTTCTACACTACAATTATTAGGTAAATTTGAACAAATGCCGTAGTAATCAACATGTTAATGCAACAAAAATCACGTGTCAATGCTCAACGAAGTACTCGATCGCTCTGCTCATTCCATGTGGTTAATTAGTGTCCTACAGTGATAAGCTTCCAAATTGTTTGTTCCAATTGTCATATGTTCACAGTTCACTTGGAGAAACAGAGAGTCTTACTTCTTGCAAAAGCCGTTTCAAAGTCGTAGATGAAACAATGAAAATTTCGGTTAAATTCTTCTGAGCAAATGGTAAATATGATGCAAGTAAAAATTTACGAGATCACTACTATTACCTGAAGAGTAACTGGCTGCATGTCCTCCCTTTTCAGCTTCTTGCTTTCTATACCCTGTTTAAGAGCTTCTCTCAATGGACCCATAGATGCATCCTTCACTAAATTTTTCATGTCTGACCCTGAATATCCTAAAAAATTCAAAGTTGCAGGTCTAACTTCAGATATTAGCCATTTCAAGTTGGAATCCGAAATCAGTTAATAATAAGAAGAAACTCCCAGATTTAGCTCTGAAATGTATTTCCTATAGATACCTTCAGTCATATTGCAAATGGTATCAATTTCCTCCTTTGACAGCTTAAATAGACCATCTTTCTCCAAAAGGTTACGTACAATCCAGGCTCTTGCTTCTTCATTTCCAATATGGGGAAGTTAGCGTCCATTTATTAAGTAATGAACGTTTAAAAAGGACAAGGATTGTAAATTGCACCTGATGAAGGCAATGGAATATAAAGTCTTTTGGTAAGTCGCCTTCATGCTGCTTCATCAAGTTCTTGGGGTTGCTCCTGGATTACACATCCATTTGTCAAATATCAAAGCAACTGCTTTTGGAAATTGCATCGAGTAGAATAGAAGTAATGCTAACTTGAAAGTGAATCATTTGCAGAAGGAATCAGATAATGAAATGGACAAGAAAAAGAACTGGATTTGAAGAGCAAGATTAATGCAATCACGGGTATTGTTATCCTAATCTCTGGTAAACTGAACCAGAAATTGCTTGAACAAGATTTAAAATATGATTAAAGGAAATTAGTCTCCACAAGTAGTTTTCTATTTCATTCAGTAGTGCCTTAGATACTCTACAAACAGGTGATGTAATAGGGAACATGTTGACTACAACTACTCTTTTCCTAGAATATAGTTGCTGTATCATTAATACAATTATTCAACAAATGTTACTATAGAGATAGAAGAAGGGACGAGGAGACGGAACTAATCTAATATCCTAGAAGACAAACCCATCATCAAAAAAAAATCAAAATGCAATAAAGAGACGAGGAGACGGAACTAATCTAATATTCTAGAAGACAAACCCATCATGCAAAATAAAATTCACAATGCAAAATTAAATTGTTATCCGAAAAAATTTGTACTGCATTCATTTAAACTTTATGGTTATACTAGATAAGTTGATATAGATAAACTCTAAGAAGCTTAAAATTATAAGCCAAAAAAAAAAGAGCAAATGCATATTCATGTTAAAAAAGAAGAAAGTTATATGCATGGCACATGCACGATCTAACAGAGATGAAAGGGGAATGTTCAGGGTTACAAAATTTAGGGCTTCAGCTATTACCTATAAGTAGAATTTGCTCACTACCACTATCAAAGCCATCCATTTCAATGAGAAATTGTGTTTTGAGTCTCTACTTGATTCATGTTCACCTTCTGACTAGCGCTGTAACCATGTAAATTGAGTGCTAAGAAGCAAGCGTACCATATGAAACAAAAATCTAATGGATTATTGGCATAATTTGAATGTGGTAATCCTGCATCTGGATGAGAAGCACCTTCCAAGGATAATAAATGTTAATAAAGAAAAATCACAACAAAACAGGAAATAAATAAACATGAATCCCAACATTAAAAATCCCCCAACTACCACTAATTCTCCTCATTAATGCTAAGTAAACTAATTAACATCGAACTCTTCTAAATAATATATTTTCTAGTTAGAAGTAGGATGCTTTATGAATAGTGCCAGCAACCCGAATAACAGCTACAGGCCACAGAACAATTTACCTGAGACAGGAGTGAACCTATTTCATCAACAAAAATTACAGCAGGCTGACGACAACTGGCAACACCAAACAGGGCCCTCACTAACTTTTCACCTTCACCAATCTACATTTGCAAGTTAATATGTCAAATAGATAACAAGGATTTAATATAAAAAGAGAAATGGCAACCAATAAGTTGAAGAAAGTAGAACTATCATATCTTTTTCTTTCTTATGTTTTCTCAGTAGATTTTTATAATTGATAGTCACTTAAGGTAAAACTGGTAGAGTTAAGTTTGAGTCTAGTAAAGTTAGATGAACATTATAGGTGAATAAGTGGTTCTTAGTAAGTCTAAATGGCACAATAACTAACTTTTCACACTGACCAATTTATAATCCCACAAGTATTGACAAGTTAAAATACATCTATACATGTAAAGTGGGATTCAGTCACTATTATCAAAGTAGTATCAAGATGACTAACCTTCTTCCTCTTTTTATTTCTGCCAGTGCATTATGAGCTATAATATAAGCAGAGTGGATTTGGAGTATAGAGGATGGAGCTAGGGTAGAATTGGAGCACAGTGGATTTGTACACGTAGTGATTAAAACGCAAATATCTGTAATGCTTGGCACTCAAAAGGCAGGGAAATCTGAAGACTCATAGGAGTATATAACTGCTATTTTTTTTCTCTGGGAGGGGAACCCGAGCTCTTTCTGATTTTTTAGCATTGTTAATTAGTAAAAACAAGTTCATGAAGTCTGATGAGAAAATAATTCAGGAATTTGAGGAATATATTAAACCTGATTAAAGTTTCATTAATCCATATCAAGCATTTCAAATGTGAGCAATTGGAAAAAAATTTTTGCGAAATAAAATTTCAGGCAGTGAACCACCAAAAAAATATAGGGAAAATCAGCACGGATGAACGCACCCACTTGCTTGTTAATGAGCTGGCAGATATGTAGAAAAATGTCGCTTCTGCCTCTCCAGCAATAGCTTTTCCGATCATTGTTTTCCCAGTTCCCTAAAACATTGGAGGTATTGACATGAATTACATTAATAGCATTGACTTCCATATTTTATTTGGATTTGATATTTACTGGCGGACCAAAACGGAGAAGACCTCTGCCACGAGAACGGCAACCTTTAAATATGTCAGGACGCAATAAAGGCCATATGACCATCGCAGTCACACATTTTTTAGCATGCTCCAAGCCAGCTACCACAGTGTTAGTGAAGCAGTAACAATTAGAGCAAAAAATATAAGACACTGCAATTATAAGTGCAATGCAATTGGAAGTATTTAAGTAGGATACCAATATCATCCCACTGGACATTAGGATCTCAATCCATAATCTCATTACTGACATGCTCAATCAGACGAGGTTCCAAATTCCTCAACTTCTCTAGAAGCTCACCATCAGGACCACATAGCATCTCCAAACTGATAGAAAATAGGAAATCCGTTAAAATAGCACCACCATGTATGATGCTTATTAATTACCATAATATGACCCAAGAACTACCAGACAGGATGAGAGGAAGAAAAGCTACAGCAATTAAAAACAAGATATCTACCTTGCCAATCATAGCACAGCTAACTATGGCAACTAGCAAGAAAAGAAAAATGAAATACTTCCATAGAAGGTTCTCATTTAAGGTTCACAGGCAAGGATTTTGCATATTTTTTATGCCAGTTAGCATTACTGGAGGAACACACAATCATATTCTGTTATGGGGCCTAATGAGAATACATTTTGAAAAACAAACCCTAGTTTACCCACACTCCAGAGAACACACTGAGTTGGTTTGATTATCTTCCAAAGACTAATAACTTTACTTGTAGATCTTACAGCTTTAAGTATTAAAGAGAAATTTAATCTTATTTCTGATACAGTGAGAAGAATGAAACAACTTACCATCTCTTTGTAGAGTCATCTAATGCGTCATTACTCTTTTCCTGTGGCCCGTGCAGTCATATTTCCAGTGTTTCCTCCATTGGATTTTATAGGAGGAACGAAGTTACCATTAATTCCACGTCGAGAAAAGCCATATGATCTTGCCTCATAACCCTTGTTTGTGTTATCACTCTGTGGGGAGACAGATGCACTAGGCAATCCCATCAACCCTCGTTTTCGCCTTGCATCCATTTCCTGCATAGCATAGAACACATGCTTCATGCAGATGAAAGTATAAACAGTGGGGATAAAAAGAAAAAGTAATTTTCAAATCAATGACCAGAAGATATTCCAATATGCTATTTGACCATCATTTCTAATTCGAAACTAACATTGATTTCCTCTCCTTAGACAAGCCTCCAAACTGATATGGAAGAAAATGACCAATAGAGAAATGTTTATGTCTTTAGCTCATGAGATGATAGTTAAGTATCACTCCTCCCTCTAGGACAACTATGTTCTTTGAAAGCTCAAACTCACAGCAGTAAAAAGGTGGTGTTGTGTTTTCTTTCAGTTCTCCTAAGATCTTCAACAATTCTAGGTTACATGAAATATTTGAGAACACATTATTGGATACAATACTGCATTTCCCATTTCCTATTTCCTCTCTACTCCGCTATTAGGTTGCTTTATGATTGTTTAATACTGTGTCAGACAACAATATAATATTGACAACCAAGACAGAAAACTAAAACTGTAGCATTAATCTTACATGACTGTTCACTGTACCATGCTAGTGAGTTTAATTGGAAATTTCAGGCAGGCGTCCATGCATATATTGTTGCACAATCATAAAATAAATAAGAAGAATGAATTCTACATAAATTTTCCAGCTAATTTCCCTCTAGAAGAATTGGGTAAATACCAGTTTAGTTCATGCAGTTACAAATCCATTGGTAGAAACATCTCTGTCATCTTCTTCATTCCTTGAGGGTGAAGTCACACTTTCGTTTCTGGGGATACTGAGTTTTTCATGTGAACGTTTTGATCCCAATGCATTTCCATAACTTCTCTCTTCCTCTTCAATTTTTATGTAAGTAGAATGGCCATGACCTTTAGAATGGTTGTGATATGAATGGGTCTTTTCTACAATCATCTGAGACGTTACTTTTGGAGTTCAAAGAACTCTTGTGTGAATCAGTGTTTGCCGTCATGATATTGTTACCATACAAGGATGTCAACTCAGCCTATCTGTCCTATCCAGCTGGTCACCCTGAGAATAAGAATTGAGGATAATGCACCTAACGTGTATAAATGCGTATACCTACGGAAAATGCTGATGTTCATGTATAGATGTTCCAATTTACCATACAAAAATAACAAACATTTTGCATGCTGTTACTTATTTGAAGTTAAAAAGCCTGAATGTTCTTTGACAAATCTTATTATAACTTGCAACATTTAGGCCTCAAATTTTAGCAAGACTCCATACATTATCGTCATGATGATAATCATCTAATTTATTCTCGTAATTGAAATTACATGAGAATATAGCTTAGAACTCTCAACTAATGCACGCTCTTGAACAAAACTTTTGTGACACATTGAAATGCTACACACATGAAGTATATTATGCTCAGTTCAAACGGTTACATCTAGGTTTGAAATTTGAGTCCTGATTAGTGCTTGATTGATTTCAAATTAACAATTCAATGTATCTAAAAAGTAAATTCACAATCAATGTTATCACCAAAACCATAAAATCCCCAATAATTTCTTCAAGTAAGAATGCGATAAAGAGAGCAACTATTACGAGATGTTAATACACCACTTACCGATCGGACTCAGAAATGAGGGATTGGCGAGCTGCGTCGAGCTTGGAGACGGCTTCGTAGCGTATTGGGAGAGTGAGAACCTCAACGGCGTCGGTGAGAGAATGCGAGTCGAGGAAACCAAGGAGGCGAAGACTGAGGATATGAGCTGCTAAGAAGTCGCGTCTCTCGAAAGCCAACTCGACACCAAACTGAAGCGAGTGGAGCCGCTTCAGGTTGTCACCACCTGCTTTCGCCAACATGGTCCGGACTCCATCGGATTCTGCACTTTCGGACTGGAAGAAGTAGACGGCGTTAAGTCCTTTTCTGTTCCCGCCATTTCTTTTGCATAGCAATGGGACACACTAACATGCCGAGTTCGGAGGCAAAAACTAGGGGGAAATAATTATTTACTCCCTAAAATGACATTAAGATTTGTTTAAATTAATTATTTAGTATTTATGTCATTTACTTTTAATTATATTTGTAATTCATTCATTTTTTCAATAACATATAAAAAAAAATAGTGGAATTATATAATAATCATTGAAAATGAATATCAGTAAGATTCAAATAAATATCAAACAAAGTTTTTCAACATAAATTTCCAGACGTGTTTGACGTCGTCATGTCTTTCCTTTCAATGATTATTATAACATTAGACTATTCTTTTCTTCTATATTATTAAAAAGTGATCAAGTTACAAAAAAAATAAAAATAAAGGACGAATGGACAAAATAATTAATTTAATCAAACGTCAGGAATGTTTTCTAACATGCAAAGATGAAATAGTTAATATGATCAAACATTACAAACTAAAAAGTAAAAGTTAAAATTTAGATGAAATAAATGCTCTCTCCATGACAGAGTTTGACACAGTGAATACCCTAAGCAAAGATCCTCCTCCTCCTCCGGTCACTAATGACTGAGGATTCAAACGAAGTTGTGTGCATGAGAACAGTAGGATAGTTTCTCCTGCCATTTCCTTTAAGGATAAGTTAATGCAAAATGTTGATGCAATGGAAGAGTATCTTCAATATCAATTCACTTTAGCAAATGAGAATGCTATAAGTGATTCTGACATTCAGGTTGATAAGGATAGTGATTTACCATCTATTAGTCTAACTCTATAATTAATAAAAGTCCTGGAAAAATCATGGACGAGTGTTGTGCTTATTCGACTCTTGGATACGCTACAAAAAAATTAATTTTTACTGACTCAATTTTTGGAGTCAGTAATTACTAATCCCAAAATTATAGTTACTAACTCAATTTAGAAAAAAAATTAAATTAATTAATTATTGACCTATTACTGACCCAAAAAATAGGCCAGTAAATTACTGATCCATTTTTTGGGTCAGTATAATTGGAGGAAAATAATTATTTGAAATCCCGCTGGATTTTACTGACCAATTACTGACCCAAAAAATGGGTCAGTAAATTACTGACCCATTTTTTGGGTCAATAATAAATAAATTTAATTTTTTCCCCATATTATACTGACTCGTTACTGAACCAAAAAATGGGTCAATAATTTACTAACCCATTTTTGGGTCAGTAATTGGGGTCAGTAATACATGGGCGGGAATGAATTTTTTTAAGTAAA
>CAOJBK015997472.1:0-11132 GCA_948294925.1 Codiaeum variegatum | reverse complement strand
AGGGAACATACTTGGTAAGACACGATGACTGCCATTGGAAATACTATCATCAAAATAGAGATTAACAAAATAATCTTGAACCATACCTTTCATCAGCCTATGATCGGTTTCCAATACCCCGTTGCTACCACACAAACCCTTGATAACCAGTTTGCTTTTTCTAATAATAGAAGATAGGTGAAAGTATTTAGTATTATGATCACCTTCAACAATCCAGTTTTTCCCAGATTTCTGATGCCAAAAAGCCTCCTCTTGAGCAAGCACTAACTCCAATTCATGCTTCAACTTTCTCTCCAAACCAAGAAGACTAGGATTGAATTTACATGATAAAGCATTATGAATTCCTCCAATTCTATGGATCATCCTTCTTTTATGATGAAAAATGTTGCCAAAAACATATATGTTCTAGTTGGAGAGATCAATTACAAGTTGCTTCAAACTATCTACCATACCAATCAAACCACTCCACATACTAACCAAATCATCCATAAATCTTGGATGCGGAAACCAAGCTAATTGAGATCTAAAAGGTCTTATAACATTGGCATTTAGAATGTTATTTAATTAAAGCTTTAGAGGATAATGATTTGACTGAAATCTAGGAAAGTGAGTAATAATGGCATCTTAAAAGTTTTCTTTATAGGCAATATTAATCATCATACGATCAAGCTGAGCATCTTTATAATTCCACCCATCTTCTCCTCTCACCCAGGTAAAACGAGTCCTAGTAAACCCAAGATCAATCAAGCCTTCATTAAACACCCATTGAGAAAAAGTTTCACTCCTAATTGAAGAGAAGCTCTTTTGATTACTAACTTCTGACGAATCAAAAATTGAGTTATAATCCCATGCTATGAGCCAAGGGCCAAATATACCAATATGAGTTAGAGATAAGTTGATCCAAAGATTCTTCCTTAATTGAACATCAGGACTTGTATAAATAACGGTTAAGAACCAAGGCAAACCACCAAACATAGAAACAGAACAATGAATGAACTAGGGATTCATAGAGAGAACGGTTAAATTAACTTCTTTCCTCCAGAAAACCCATATACCACCATTGAATCCTAATGCTTTTACTCTCAGCCAATAATCAAATCCAATTTTTTGACAAATATCAGTAGCATTGCTCCCACTAACCTTTGTTTCTAATAGACCCAAAATATAAGGATGATGAACCTCTAAGATTGTTTTTAAGATGCGATGGAATTCCCTTGCCATTGCTCCTTGACAATTCCATATGATGACAGACATAAAACATGAATAAAAGAAAAGCAAACAAATCAACATAAAACAACAGACCTCATGTGAAGCACCATAAAATCAATATACCGACCCACAACACATCTAGGGATCTCAAACCCCATTGGTATCTATAAACTCATCTCCTTCAGTAAAGTTCTCTTCATCTTCTGAATAAGCCCCTGCCTCTCCCATCTCTATACCATCAGGTGGATCATTAAAGTGAGGTTCCTTACCCTTTCTGAAAGCTAAATGAGAGTTATGTAAAAGAGCTATGTCTTCTATAGGTAGACTCTATGAAGAGTGATCAACAACTTTGGAGACCACATACTCCTCCCCTACTTTACCCATCACCACCATGTGCTCATATGAGTGGCAACTTTTTGACTCCCAGTGTTCTTCCTTACTAATCTAGAGGATTCTACTTCTTGCTGATTAGTAATGTCCCTTAGAACAAATTTCTCTATACGCACCATTTTAGAGCTTTGTTTAGGCATTTTAGCTCGAGTATTTTTTTAGCATAGGAATATTGTCCAATCCCCTTTTAGGCTCATTCCTCCCTTTATTCAGCCCATTAAAATTACTATCTGCCTTACTAGCACCTGTCTTAGCCTCATTGTCTAACCCAAGCCCATCGTCCACATGCTCATTAAGAACTTCAAATCTGGAGCGGCCCACATAGAGGGCATTATCCCGTTGAACCATTTTCACCAGAGCAGACTCCTTCTTTCCTTTTTTGTAAGGAATAATCTTATTAGAATTTGAATTCTGATTGTGAATGATAGTTTTGTTAGGAAGTTTACGCGATTTACGCCTTGCAATCATCTAGGGCCCAAAAGTTTTAGTTATCTCTGGATTCACCGATAAGGCATCTTCCCTGCATTACACCTCATCAGAAACTGCCTTGTCGCCACCAGTCTCCTCCCTATTATCTGTATTTTTATTTTGAGGACATACTTCCTATTTGTGACCATACCTTCCACATTCAAAACAGACAAGATGGATTCCTTCATAGTCAATCTTCCTTACCCTCCTTTGAAGTTTAAATTTTGAGATCAAAGGTTTAATCAAGTCAATTTCAACACAAAGTCTCACAAATTTCCCCTTAGATACTTCACTGGTGTTTTTATCTATCTTCACTGGTCACCCAATTAGTTCACCAACCTTTATTAGGAACAATTCTTCATAATATTCAATCGGTAAATAAGGAATTCAGACCCACACTAATGCAATAAATGGTAAGGCTTCTATCGAGTCAAAGTTTGGATGCCATTGTCGTATCATTAAATAATGATCCGCTATCATCCAAGGACCTTCTGAGAGGGCATGATTATAGTCTTCATAACATGAAAACTTAGTTAGAAAAATCATTATCTAAAGCCACCAATTCAAGAGACCCCTTTGGTTTCCACATCTCATGAATTCTTTTATCAAGATACTTGAATCCAATGGACTTACCTCTAAGCTTAATAATAAGCGTTTGTCTCCAAGGCCTCCTCAAACGAGCTTTCTCATATTTAGGCAACCGAACCACAGGGTACTCATCATCTGATTCCTTTTCATCATCATCAGAAATCATGTCTTCATCTAAACCACCATTGATTTCAGCTAGTTTGACTAATAGCTTATCCTTAAATGATACCTTATTTGCATTTTGCATCTCACACTACTCCTACACCTCCTGCATTGCTGTATCTGCCACAATAGTCTTTGTTTGTTATTCAACTTCATCACCATTCTTGACTTTTTTATTGCTTCTGGCTAGGTGATCATCTTCCTCATCAGACCTGGCATTCTTCCCTAAAGAGCACTCCTTATGAATCTCCATAAAGCCTTTGTTTCAGTAGGCAATTGATATTTGCAGTTTTAGTAGGCGATTGATATTTGCAGAGAAGATGATTTTCAGATTAATCGATAGTGCAACTTTTCCAAACACAACTTCTCAAACCAAAAATCTAAACCTTAATTAATTAATTACTAATATCTATCTATCTCCCACCTATTTTCCATCTCAGTATAGACGCAAAAGTGATTTTGCCTCGTGCAACTGTCTCTCCCTTCTCCATTTACTGGCGTAAAGTAATTGAAATTAATTTATTAAATTTTAATGACAATTTATTTGTATTTAAAAATTAATTATTATATATTTGAATATATTAAACTTGTAAATTTTTTTAAAAAAATCATATAAAATCTATTTTGTATAAATGTCTAGCCCTTTAGAAATATTCGAGCATGCCATATTGAGAAGAATGATGATTAAATTGACTAAAAAGGTCAACTTGTTTTTAAATGGCCAAATCAACCAATTATATAAACCAATTTTGTAGTTTGACAACTAAAATTATTGTCACAAATCATAAAATTATTTCATTGAAATTAAAATTATCAACATAAATTTTTATCACAAAATTTATTTATTATCATTTATAATTCTAAATTTTAATTATTTTTAAAATTTTAAATTTAAACTTGTTAAACTTAATTGAAATATAAATTTACAAATTTTATTTATTATCACTTATAATTCTAAATTTTAATTGTTTTTAATTTGTTAAATTTAAACTTATTAAACTTAATTGAAATATAAATTTACTATGATTTAATTTATGACATAAAATTAAATTGTCCCCAAAATACATATACTTCAATTAAAAAATATTAATAAATTATGATTATCTTACACTAATAATTTTAATAAATAAAAATAAAAGTTAAGTCCAAGTTTATTTTTTTATTTACTTTTTTTAAAGTAAAGATTTCCTTTTTTTTATCATTATCTTCACATGTTAAAATTCTAATTTTTGGAGAGTTTAAAATTCTAATTTTTTTTCCTCTATCCGCATATAATCATTCCTCTTTCCCCATTTTAAAGCACCTAAATGAGAAAGTGCATTTTTTTGAGATGTGTCAAAGATATAAACGATGGTGGATATCAGGAAGCACTCTTTCCATTGCATTTCCCATTGTTTTATCTTGATCAGTGAAAATTATATTTGGTGTTTAATTGTCCATTGAAACCAAAATGTATTAAAAAGCCACTCAAATATTTCTATTGTTTCATCCAAGAGAAATGCATATCCAAACATCACATTTTTCCAATTACGGTTAACCCCCACAAATGGCACACATATTAGATCATATCTATTTGTTCGATATATTGTATCAAAAACTACTACATCATAAAAAAAACATAATCAACTTTAGATCTATCATCACACTAATAAAAATTTGTCATTCTCCCCTTATCATCAAGTTGTACATCCTAATAAAACATTTCACCATTTTCACTTGATTTTCTTCTAAAATGATTAACTAAACTCTATGCATCTCCAACCTCAATCAACTTATTATTCTTAATATGAATATAATTACAACAATTTTTTTTATGCACCCAAGATTATAAATTTACCACCTTCTTCTGCCATATATGCATAAACATTGTTTGTTCAGATACCAACATCTACCACAGAGTTCAATATAGCTCCCTTTGAAAGGGAGATAGATCGCATATATCTGAATAAGGGTCTTTTTGTTAGTGATGCAAACTCATAGTTATGCTCATCAATTAAATGATTCACCTTCAAAAATTCTTGTTCATCAACATCAAACCGTATCATAGCCTTACACCCAGTTCTAGTGGCTAATTTATTAAAATTTGCATCATTAGATCCACTTTCATATTTAAAGCCTTCCTTTAAGCAATAATAATCCTTAATTTTAATATTTTTTCCAACACAATATGATGGTCACTACAAAGTATACTATCCAAAAGCGACCGTAAGTATATGAGCTATCGTAGTATAAATGGAGCAACCAAGGTCGTATCCCTTGCAGAATCGCAATCGGTTATCTATTTGTTTTGAATCTATGCAATTAAAGTAAAATAGAATTTGGTTTTGGAATGGAAAATAACAATTGCACGAAAAATAGTAAATTAAATACTAATGGTAATGTAATGGATGATAATCCTCTAGAGATTTGTAATCATTAAGTCAATCATCATGATCCTTGACATTAGGTCAATTAATTATGTCAAGCAATTCAATTTCCAATAAAATCATTCACTAGAACTTATCATATTAGCTATCGTATTAATAATCTAGCAAAAATATAAATCAAAAACTGAATTAAATCCTAAAACTTATATTTCTAATTCATTTTAGAATCCTAATTGAATGGGTTCAGGATTTAGATTTAAACTCTCATTTCATCACCCAAACCCTTAATCAAACAAATAGGTGATCAAGTTATTGTTATTAATCAACCAATCAATTGAATTAAGCAAATAATAGCCATAATCAAAAGACCCAATAACAGTTTCATATCATAACTTAATTCATACAAATCCCTAGACAAAGGAAATTTAGCTCATAATAGGTCAATCAATCATCAAATTATCATTAATAACCAAAGAATTAATGTTTAATTTCTCAATACAAAAACCTAATAGAAAATTAAACAATAAAGATGAGAAATAAATCTTAGAGGATTCAAGCAGAAAATTCCTCAATCTCTTAAAGATTCCAGTTCAAGAACTCTTTTACAAGCTCAATCTATGAAGAAATTCCTAATCTAAGAAAATTTAGTGGAAAAATTGAACTAAATCCTTATTTTAGCTCCGGAATATGACAAAATAGAGCAAAATAATGTAATTTATACTTTAAGACTCGACTGGTTTATACGGGCTAAACAGATATGCACAGCCTGTGTAAACCTAATTTCACCCGTGCAAATGCTGAAATTTTTCTCAAAGAATTGCACGTCCAAAAAAGAGATCTGCACGACCCGTGTAGCAGCAGTTTTCTTGGACAGTAGGGCTTATAGCCTGGACACTATTCATAGTTCCTTAGAAATTTATTATGCTTTGCGCAAAATGAGAACTAGAAGAATAGGCAAATTATTTTTAAAGCTTCTTGTTTATTTTAGCTTATTCTTGTTTACATTCCATGTATGATATCTCAAAAGGTAGAATAAATTCCTAAGAAGATGTCTTGCCAAAATTCAAATCATGCAACATCAGAATAAGAAATGCTAAAAAACTTAACTAGAATTTTAAATTTAATTATGCCATTATGCTAAAGAAATTCTTTACATAAGATTTTCTAATTTAAAATTAAGCCACAAACCAAGAAAATCCAAACAAAAACCTATATAAACAATTGAAATAAAAAATTTTTTGATAAAAAAAATGAATCAAAAGAAATTATCAACTATCAATACATTGCCAACACTTGTTTTTACTTGATTTAAACACACATTCACTCAAGGCAAGCTTCGAGTGCGAGCCATACAATATTACTATATTACCATATAAAAAGAAGCTCACAGAACAAATGTGAAGGTAATACAATTATCTAAGCATAAAACAAAATACACAAAAACTAAAAAATATTATCCAAAGTACAAAATCCAATATAAAGAAAAACATAGAAGTAAAAAAGAAAAAAGTAGTCAAGAGTTAATGGGCCATCACTTACCTGCTGCATCATCGTTGGAGGAAATATCCTCCACATCATCCTCATCAGACGCCTCCTCGGAACCAGACTCAGACTCCGATTCCCTTGACTAGTTTGCCTCCTTTAATTTTGAGTCTGAGTATATCTTGTATCGCCATGTAGACTTTGGTGGAGTCTCTCCAGAGTGTAGCCCTACCACCTCTAGTACTCTATTAAGGAACTAGTAGTCCACTCCTAGTTGTCCTGAATCCTCCTAAGCAGATGGATAATTTATTGGTCATTCTGAGCAAGGTTGTAATCATTGGCCTCAACTTTGTAGAATTGCTTTTCAAATGTACTTGCCTTCCTCTCACCCTCCGCTCTCTCTCTGTAGTCACCCCCCTCCAAGCTCCTCCAGTCAATAAAATCAAAACCCATACCAGCTAAAAATGAAGGAGGATAAGGAGGAGGTACTAAAGATGAAGGACTAACACTAGTGGATGGACCGAAAATTGATGACAGAGGAACTGCAGATATAGAGGGTGCAGTTGAAGATGGAGGAACTAAAGTAGGAGGTGGTGGTGGGACCTCTATTGTAGGGTTATACTCAAAAGTAGCTGGTGGTGGTGGCTCGTCTGCGGGAGCTATCCAATTATGGTTCAAATTCTTGAACCTCTGCACATCTAAGAACTCTAGAGGACCATCTCCAGTCATAACAGGTAGCCCATCAAAACTCCTAACTAATGGCATAGATGTATAATATGGGAGCCACTCACCAAGTATGCCAAGTCATTCCTCCAAGATTGATCCTTGAAAACTTTAGTAAAATGTAGGTGACAATGCACCAGACACTCTCCTTCATGAAGCTCAAGCAAAACATGTCAATGGACTGCATATGGCTCATGCTACTATACTATGACCATATGTGCCGATAACATGTGGCCTTATGTCTAACTGACCTCTATCTACCTCCTTTCATGGTATACCTAGCCTATATGTCCTCAACTGAGTTGGCAGAGGTGAAATCTGTAAGTGCCCGACTGTGCTCTTCATGAAAATTAATCTCTACTTGGGTATAGAGTCTGAAGCGCCTTCCAAACTGATTCATGCTCATATGAAATTGTTGACCCCCAAAACGGAAGCCAACCCACTAAATCTAGTCGTAATTCTTACCCTCGTACTTGAAAGTATAATAGAATTCTAGGGTAAGCTCTCTCCATTCCAATTCAGCAACAGTAAAAAGGTTCCTCCAATTAAGCTATTGCACCATCCTACAGAGCTCCTCATCTAAACCCATACCCTATAAGCTCGTCCAATCAATGATTCATTTCGGAATAAATGGCTTGTTAGCCAATGCCACAAGCCGAGTCCTTGTTACATTGTCATTAAATTACAGCAACAAGTGATTTTCCCTAAACCTCCCATTCTTAGGGGCTAGAGGTGGAATGGCCAGAGGTTGGGCCATTAGGTCTTGTTTCTTGATCTTACCTTTATCCTGTACCTTTGATTTACCTTTACCTTTATCCATTCGCAAAATAGACAAAGAAATACCAACCCAAGCAAAGCCGATGTTGCACAACACAAATGTTAGTTCAGTAATCACAATATCCAACTAATAGCAAATGAACTAACACCCTAAGTAACACCAAATTCCAATGCCCAATTTTAATAAAAAATAAATAAAAATAACCATTAAATGCAAAATCAACAAATAAAACAGTCAATAAAGTGCAAAAAACTCATTGGTGCATTTCATCGAACACTTAGTGTGCGTAGTGTGTAATAAGTGTTTAGCCAACATTTTTACATACATACATCCGAAAATTACCAAATAATCATCATATAATTGTCACAGCACAATTGAATCTAATCATCAAAAGGATCTAAACCTAAATCTAGGGTTCATGCCATTAATTTAAAATTGTCAAATACCCTAGCTTCAATGATTAAGTGAAATTGGAGGAGTTGTAGATAATTTAAACAAAGATTGGCATGAACAACTTCTTCTACCATGTATTCAAAGAAAATAAAAGAGAAATTGAAAATTGATAGCAAAAACTTAACATTACTATTGCTAAAAAAGACGCACAAATGAATCAATAATTGATATCAGATAGTGGTAAGTGTGTGTTATAGCATTAGATTCGATTATGGAGATGCAATAGAGAGAATTGTGATGATTTTTAGTGAATAGAGTATAAGGGAGGAGAAGTTACGTCTATGAGGCCCCGACCTTCGGAGTGCTAACGCGCCTCAAGCTTTTGCTTAAGGAAATAAACCACGAGGGGTTGGATTGCGTATAACATCAATTGTAGAATCTCATATGAGGAGAATCTCTTCTGGGCCTGTTAGGTACATAGTGTGTGTGTGAGTCGCTATTTAATTCTTTAGAAAAATATTCCATTTTCTTAGTGATTAAGAAGCCTTTTTAATTCTTGACTCCATAGAAAATATTATTTTAACAATGGAAAAGACACAAGCATTAAACCAAAGGATGGATTCATGGACTCGTGATTGATACAAGTTTAATTTTAGAAAAATTGTTTATCTTTTCTACAAGTTTGGCTCTAAAATCAAATGAATGTAGTCAAAAAGATTTTGTGTATGCATGGAAGTATATTATGGTGCACGACCAAATATAATAATTAAGAATGATGTATAGGCAGATATTGTATGAATGATAATAATAAAAATAAAGAAAGTAATGAACTAAAATTAACATGGGTCTCCCCTCTAGCCGCAGCGGTACTAGGGAGGGCACACATCCCCAAGGATTGATAAATAAATGAAAAAGCTAAATAACTAAAATATGTATAAACCTAATCAAAAACTAAAGGAAACCCTCAAGCCATGAGACGTAGGAATGACACACATTTCCCTTTTAATAAGGTGAAATAAAAGAGGCATAAATGTAACAATAAAAATAATAGAATAAAATAAAAGACAAATTTATTCCACTAACAATAGGCGTGTTAGAAAGCAAATTCAATAGATTCCCCCATTAGCAAATATGTGCTAAGAAGGAGTTGTCTCGATTGCCATTAAACAAGAAAAATGATATAAACTGAAAATAACAAATATATAATTGAAATAAAATAAAATAAACAAATAAAATTAAAATTAAAATAAAATAATAAAAAGTGGAGTTGAAGTCTTGAACTGGCTTCTCGGAATATCCCATTGAATGGGAATCAAACCCCACGTCGTTCTCTCTTCTCGTGAAGGGTGTGGGTTGTTTGATTGAAAGTGGAGGTTTGGATCAAAAGGTAATTGTTTTTATCAATTAAAAACATTCACCGATAGGTTTTTAATCAATTCAGATTTTGACTAAAAAAATGATTTTTTATTTTTGAAAAAGCCTAATCAGGTTTAGAATTGAAAACAAGATAATTTAAGAATTACCTTTGGTCTTCTTTGCTTCCGGACAGAAGGATCAAAAAGACTTCACGAAAGTATAATGAGTCTTCGTAATGCTTGGGGATGATTTTGAGAGAGTGATTCGACAGAGTCTAGGTTATGTGTGCCCTGAGTGAGAAATTAAACAGAATATCTCGGTAAAAAGTTGTTCTAAAAAATGAGACTCGAGGATCCTATTAATAAAGAAATTTTAGCTTGGTATGTAAGAAAAATCACGTATGCACGGGTCAAGTGGTGCACGTAAACGACCCAACACACACACGAGAGCCAACGAGCATGCCAGTGCACCAGTGTGCACGCCGAAGCACCGACTCATATGCTAGAGTGCCGGAGCACACGCCAGGGCTCATTCAAGCACACGTTCTTTTGACACATCTGTGGGCCCTACGTGATTCTGGTTATGTCTGATCACTTTGATTTTTCTTGATTTTTCTAATTTTCTGGGTTCATTTTAAGTTCTATTTGGGCTCGATTTAGGTCTATGGGTTTGTTTTAATGGACCAATTTTAATGGTGTAAAATGGGTTCACAGCTACCCTCCTTAGTGAATTCAGTCTGGCCAAAAGAAGTATCTGATAAGCGTGAACTCTATTTAATTGTGTTGGGTTCTTGATTTTTGCTTATAAATAGGGCTTTAGAGAAGGCCATTTTGCTCATCCCCTCCTCTTCTCTTCTTCTATTCTTCCTTTGATTATTTTTCAAATAATTATGAATGCTCTAGACTCACGAGTCTTAAGAGGATGAGGAGTTAGTTGAGGAGTTGGCCATTACAACCAAGAATTTACCTAGTTGGGCGAGTTCTTTTGACGTCGGTGCCGACGGAGAGTAGACTCAACCACCAGCCATTGAGGACTTACTTCTTGAAGGTAATTATCCTTTTATGGTGGATGAGCCTGTGATAATTCCAAACCCGAACTTGTTACTAAATATGCAAGGATATTGTAGCTAGAATGGCTTCCCTGTGATCCACATTTTTTTCTCTCTTTCCTTTCTTTTCTCTCATTTCTTCTTGATACATGCATATATAATTTTTTTT
>CAOJBK015997171.1:0-15491 GCA_948294925.1 Codiaeum variegatum | reverse complement strand
ATGCACCATCCATGCATCATATGATTGAAATAGGGTTCTATTATGTGAGGCAAAATAGAATAAAACTGAATTTTCTTTTAAAAAACTAAGTTTTCTGGAAATTTTCTAAATAAAAAAAATCAATTTCATATGGGTATTTATATTGGCATGGAAATTAAGGACGAAAACGAAGTTCAGAAGGCTAAATGTGCAAGCCAGGACAAAGGCTCATGTGCTAGGGTTGAAATGCATGCATTTAGGTTTAAATGCATGCATTTGGTGCTAAACGCGTGCATTTTTGCTTCCACACGTGGGTCAACTCGGACGTCGACCAGGCCCGTCGTGACGATTGGTTTCGACCCAATTCGATCCCATTTTTCGAGCAATGTTTGACGAAAATATTTTTCAAACAAAATTATTTTTCAAAATAGAAAATCGCAAAACATAATTGAAAATTTTCATAGATAATTAGTTTAAAAATATAAAGCAAAGTTTTATAAAAGCCCATAATGGGGCCCTACAAAGTAAAAATACATCATCACTCATTACAACCATCACCCTTTTCCTCATCCTCCTCGGACTTAGCCTATGTATTGTGCCTTTAGATGATCCTAGGCTCTTTTTGGCTCTGTAAGTAGCTTAAGGCAAAAGGCAAACAAAAGCCAGAAATTGCCAACAAGAAAAAAAATAGATACTGAAAGAGGTTAAGGGTTTACCATCTAAGGATGTCGGGACAAGTCAGCATGAGGCATGCCCATCAAGTAATCATAACCCACATGGTGGATCTGAGTCACACTTGCCACATTTGTGTAAGAGACATGGTCCGTAAAACTAGAAAGAGCAACCTAAGTCTGACTTTAGCTAGCAAACATGTATGATGTGGAAGCACCCATGGTTGAGGAAATTGAGCTGGTATTAGGCATGCCCAGAGGAGTAGGATGACTAGTCTGACAATGAGACCTACGCCTCAGAGCAGCAGCTACAGTCACCATCGAAACCTAACTCAGTCTAGAAAATAGAGGAGGTCTCCCTTTCATTAGACGAGCAACCATAAAATCTGGGTAAGAGGCATCCCAAATTAGATAGTCCTCCTTGTACCTCCCAACCCTCTAGCAATCCTGAAAATGAAGAGGCATATGCTCTCTTATAAGCATGAGGGGATCGGTCGGCACAATCCTCTCAAAAGTATTTTGGGCCACAACCCGTTCACCCAAGTTAAACTCCATGAGCATGGAAGAACCTAAAAGGATTCACCTCTTAGTGAAATTAATGCCCAGAGCTTCAGGGTCCACCTCTATGCAAGCACCATAGTCAAAAGGTAACCAAACAACCTAAAATGACAAATCAGCTATCAGAAATTGGTAAAAGGGCAAGAAGGTAGCTATTCAGACCATACCTTAGCCATCATGACTAGAATAGCTCTGTAATTAGAAAAGAAAAAGTTAGCTTGAGGAACCACCCATGACTTTTTACACCACATCCTACCCAATGGGAATGGGGGGTTCCCTCATAACATTGGGGGTAAGAGATGATATGTGAGCAAAACCCTAAAGCTACAAAGGAAATAGAGTTAGCAAAACCATGAATAGTAAAATATCAGAACTAGGATCAAAATTGAAAATAATGACCTCTCAAACTATAGTAGTGGAATGGATGCCTATCCCCTCAGTCTAGGATAGTATATTCATCCCTCTAGAAGTCACAGCCAGTGCAGTACTGGCCCAGTCATAATCGTCAAGTATGTCAAAGTCAAGTAAACAACCTAGAATCTTCACATCAACACATTCACTCTCATTATATAGAAAGACAGTGGATAGGATAATCAGTATGCAGACTTGGGCATACTGGTCAATGAAATAAATGTCCAAGTCCATCCCAGCCAGGTGATTGATTATGCGCATTCAAGAAACCAACCCTCTAGAATTTCAGGGAAAGATCGCCCTAAGAAGATTGAGCAGAGCATGAGGGGGGGGGGGGGGCAAAATTCTTCATCAAAAGTAACAAGTATGGACCCAAACCGTATGCCAGTTAGACAAGACCACTCGAGTGGAGTCATCATCATCTCACCTATCAGTAAATGGAAACTGTTGGTGGTCCTCCACCACCTCTCAGTCAAGGAAAAAACTAGGTTCCTATCGGGAGTATGACCAATGTCTAAACTCATCCAACCTATCAAATGAGTCAGGGTAATGTGCTCAGCAATAGGCTCCAAGCAACGTAAGAAATTCAACATTGCAGTCAACCTGGACCAAGCACCCCTCTGACTATAATCATCATCCTACAGGTATAAATTCTATCATTTTATCTTTTTTTCTTTTATTCTAACTCTATTTTATTTTTTAGCTTAAAAATAAAAATGAGTAAAAAAATTAAAAGTGAATAAAAAAAAGAGCATTTTGAAAAAATGAGTGCATAAAAAAGAGAGACATAAAAAAAATACAAAGTACTAGGAAAAAAGAGAGAATGCATAAAAAAATCAAAATGACACAGAAAAAAATAAAGAAAAAAGAGAGAGAAAAAATACCACAAGGAAGCCGTGCTAGCTCGTATGTTCCGGTCGATTTTGCAAATTTATGGCATTCAGAGTCATTAGAGGCTCTACGTGCTCCATTAAAAGGTAATTGGAAAAATCCAATAAGGTGGGAATGGGCAAGTCTATGGCAACAACAGGACCTGGCAGACCATCCGCACCAAAAATGTCACTCAGACCAATGACTATCCGAAGCAATATCACTTGTGGATAGACTAGGTAGATTGTCAATATTGAAGAGTTCCTCCCCAGTAACACATAAATGTGGATCGTCAAAAGAAGAAATAGAGTCTCCCTCTAGAGACGCGTACAACAACACCGACAAATCCTCATACTGAGTATCATTGGCCAGTATCATTCAAGTAGAAGAAGATGAGAAGTTATGAGACTAAAGGCAACTTCTAAGACCTTTTTATAGGAAAAATTCTTTATACCCATTAATGCATTCACACTTTTCAGTCACGTTTTCTGCATAATGAGACTGCTTAGGGGGATAATTATGAACTCATATTTTTGCACCATTAAATCTGGTCCATCAATACGAGCCCATAGATTCAAACATTACTCAAATTATATCTCAAACGAACCTAGAAAACCTAAAAAATCAAACCAAAACAAACTGGACCAGACCTAGAAAATCAGGCCCATTTATTTGGGCTCAAACGCATGTGTTTGGGCCTAGACGCATGAGGCTCAATTTTATGAATTTTCTGACATGGTTTTCTATATATTTGACCCTCTAGGATAGTTTTTGAGTTCTTTTTTCTGTCTTTTTTATAGACAGTTCAGAATGCATTTTTAAATCGAACCTCTGCCAAAATTATTTTCAGAATCTACCAGAAACACTCGAAACACTCCAATTCAACTCAGACAGTCCTCTCCAAACACAATGAATACCCATTCTAGATTCATCAAGTCTTTAGAAAGGCCAATTCCTAAGCCCTGTAAGCCAAAGGTAAAAAATGGTACAATATTTCTTTGGCTCTGAATTTAAGCCCTAAAATCTTACTTAGGCAATTTCACCATTCAAAATTCATTTTTCAATAATAAAGTATTAGAATTGATTAACAGTCTAACCAGTTAATTCTTTTTAAAATTAAAACTAATTAGCTACTGGACACAATCAAACTCACTACTTTTCAGAACAACCCCACCCTTCGCAAGAAGGGAGAATGGCATGGGGTTTGATTCCTATTAAAAGGGATACACCGGCAAGCTTGTTCAAAAGGATTCAACTCCAAAAAATTTTTCTTTATTTTTTTATCATTTTATTTCTATTTTCATTTATTTATTTTGCTTCACATATAATTTCATATTAATTGTCTGTATTTTATTTTATTGTCATATTTTTCCTACCTGGGTTTGTAATTAATCTGGGGAATGTGTGCATTTCCTAGATCCTTTTAGATTGGAGAAAAGATCCCCTGTGTTTGTTATTATTTGAATAAAATTATTTTATTATTTCTTTTGTTTGGGGATGTGTGCCTTCCCTAGAACCCAAATCAGGCTAAAGGAGGGACCCCTAGTAATCTTTCTACTTTTTATCGCTTTTCGTTTATTTCTGTCATGTATATTAGTAATCCTACTCATGCATCCAATTTGGCATGCTTTAACTTTTCATTCATCACAAGGTACACCATGCATACACGAAAGCTAAATTTTAACGAAACCTTACATGTTTTTTTAAGCCAAACTTGTTTAGGAACTAGAAAAATCATTTTCTGAATGTTTTTATCAAATCACGAATCCCTAAACTCAACTATGATTCATATTCTACCTTTTCCAATTTAATTATGTAAATATTAGATTTTTCTAAAATGGAATCTTTTTCAAAATGGTTTCTTGATCACCTAGAAAAATAGCTTTTCGAAAGATTAAGTGGTGACTCAAACATATTCACATGTGCACCCATTAAACCCATATGAAGTGTACGAAAGTGGAACCTTCCATAACCGCATTGTTATGTGCAAAATGACCCCACATGGTTGGTTTTCTCGAGCCATAAACTCGAAGGCATGCTGGAAATTCCCGCGGACTTGGACGATGCCTCACAGACTACCACTCTAAATGATTTTGAAAGCTCTAACTTTAAGATCATCTCTAGCCTTCAATAAACTTTTTCAGCCCTAGGAAGAAACTTAGACTACTTGAGCACTTTAGAAGTCTTACCAGGAAAAATAAATAGACTTGAAGAGCATATAAACAATTTTGATTTTCCAAAATTCTCCAGCATTGTCTAGCAATGAGAGCTAAATTAAAATTTCTAAATTCTTGGTACCCTAAACCTCCATGCATTTTAGGAAGAGCTAGAGATTTCCAATTAATGAGATGAAGCCCTTTCTTTTCAGATATTGCTTTCCACTAAAACTTAGACAAAATTACATTCAACTTAGCTTTGAATCCTTTAGGAAAAAGGAAGCATGCCATAAGATGATTTGGGATGGCAGACATAACTAATTTTTTAAGGACTTTCTTACCTATAAAAGAAAGAAACCTTGCCTTCTAGCTCTGAGATTTGTTTCTAACCTTTTGGAGGATGAAATCAAAACTTTTGAGTTTTTCCTTGCTCCAAAAAATTGGAACTCTAAGGTACTTCTCTTCTCTTTTAATCTCTCCCATGCCTAACTAATTCAAAATGACTTCTCTCAATTCCTTTGGGGTGTTATTTCTCAAGGCAACTGAACTTTTTGAGAGATTCACCTTCTTACATGTTTTCTCTTCATAGATCTTTAAAATATGATTGAAAGATTTCATTTCCCATGTTTCATATTTACCAAATAGAATAACATCATCGATAAATTGGAGTTGAGTTAACCTTGGACTGTTCTTGGTTTCCTTGAATCCCTGAATTTCCCCTTCATCCACCTTCTTTTTAATGAGGGTAGCTAAAAAATTTATAGCCAGTAAATAGAGATAAGGGGAAAGGGGTCCCTTTTTCTCAAGTCCTTCTCTGGATAAATCTTCTTGAAAGGAACACCATTTATCAATACTTCATAAGTGACTATTGTAGGACATTCTTCTATCATATTGATTAATCTATCATTAAAGCCCTCCATGATTTTAAACAAAAATTCCCAGCATAATCTACATAGGCTTTGAAAGAATCAACTTTAATAAAATAATTAAAAGCCTTTTTGGATGTTGATTTATCAAATCTATACATAGCCTCTGTAAAATAAAGATATTATCGTGAATGCTTTGCTCTTAGATGAAGGAAAATTGGCTATCATCAATCAGCTTGCCCATCTAAGGCTTCAGCCTCTTCATAATAATTTTTGTGATAATTTTATAGACAAAATTTGTTAAGCTTATTGGGTGGTAGTCTTTTACCTGAGAAGGGGTTGTAGATTTGGGGATGAGCATCACTAAAGTATGGTTCAGACCAATAGGTAGTTTGAAAGTTTTGAAAAAGTTATCAACTGCTGCAAATACCTCATTTTCAATTAGCTGCCAATTTTGTTGGAAAAAAACCTTCAAGGGAAGTTATCTGGCCCAGGGGATTTATGAGGAGACATGCTAAAGGATGAACTCTTCACTTCTTCTGGCAATACAGAGGCAAGTAATATTTCATTTAATTCTTTAGGAATAGACTTCTTGACAATGCTTTCCATACTATCCAAATTTAGAATGAATTATTGAGAGAAAATGTATTCAAAATAGTGTTAAATTTCTACATTAATGTCCTTATCCCTATACAAACATTTGTCTGCTTCATTTTTTAATCTCAAAATTAGACTTTTATGCTTTTGCTAATGGATGTGGCATGAAAGCATTTGGAGTTTCTGTCACCATTATTTATCCACTGTATCCTTGACCTCTGCTGCCAGTAAGCCTCATCCATTTTCTAGTTATCTTTAATTTCTTTCAATTAGGCCTTTTTATAGCCTTATTTTCTTCATTCATTTGAGTTGAATAGATTCCCTCCAATTCATTGTATAACGAGTCCAGATTTTCCTTATAATTACCAATCGTTGATTTGTTCCATTATTGCAGCTTCCTCAAATAATGTGATAATTTTCTCATTAGTTCTTCCATGTCAAGAGCCTATCTGCTACGGCCTCATATGCTTTGGATGGTCTGCTTCCATTCCTTATGGATCATCCATTTGTTTTCAAACTTGAAACCTGCAACATACTTCTTCCTCTTCCCTTCAAGACATAAGATGAGAGGTCTGTGATCCGAAACTGATAATTTCTCATGGACAATAGTAGCCTCTAAAAAACTTAGTCTCTAGTTAACATTAACCAAGCCCCTATCTTGCCTTTCTGCAATATTCATTTTCCCAACTTGTTTGATAAACCAAGTGATACTTGTCCTATGATACCCTAAATTCAGAAGGTTGTTATCTTCAATCCACCCAACAAAATCCCTAGAATCTGAACTAGAAAAGAATTTACCTCCTCTTTTTTCCTTAATAGAGATAACAAAGTTCAAGTCCCCTAAGCAAAAATCCATTTTTCCTCTCTTACTAGATTCAATATGGACCATTGATCATTCACCACTTTCCTTCCTGAAACATCAGTATCACCATATAAAAAAAAAGAAGAACTAGCTCGCATCTTTTTCTCTCCAATAACATCTAGCATGAATGAAGTTTGGGCTACCTTTTAGAATTTACACATCTATGTTATCCTTCCACCACAACATCAATCCCTCTGCTAAACCAACTGGATCTATGTAATAACTACCCTTAAAATTAAATTTTCTTCTCATCTTTCTAACACTTCTATTTCATTCTTGGTTTCCATTAAGATAACCTTTATAGGATGATAATTGGAGATTACTTTCCCTAAATAGGAAACTGTTAGGTCGTGCCCAATACCCTGGCAGTTCCAACTTAGGGTCGACATGGCACCCCAGTAGCTTTAGGTGAGCCACCAACACCTTCAGAGTTATGAGCATACTTCTTATTGTGAGAACTTATAGATAACCCCTTTGGTTGTTTAAAAACCTATCCTCCTTCTGTGGTAACATCATTCTTTTCCAAGTGAGCTTCCTTTTTTCCATCAGGCAGTTCTTCGATTCTCAAGATTCTTTTATCAAATCTGCTTCTGATATTACCTAGTCAGGATTTTAATATGAGTCTTTTTCCCTAGAGAATCCTCCATATTAAAAGTGAAACCCTCACACTTATTAATGTCTCCTTCTTCTATTAAGTTCAACAAAACCATATTTAAAAAGTTGTTATTCCCTACAGAATCTTCCTACAACATCATTTCAACCATCTTTGGTTTCTTCATCTCTTCTATCATTAGGTAATGGGCTAGTAACTCCCCACTTTATATACACCTCTGCTCATAGTCACGGGCCTTAGGAATTTCAATCTATTCCAGTACTTCTCTTGTTTTAGTTGGGTTAAGAGTTAAAAGTGGGTCAATTATAATTAGGCCCATTTGATGTTAAAGACTTATTAACTTTTCCTCTATAAGATCCATAAATATTCTTTTCCCTATAATCTTCTAGGCTAGATTATCCTATTCTAAAACATCACCATCATCATTATTTATCCTAAGCCTAACCTCCCTTACCATTCTCCAACATGCATAAGATAAAGTTTCATTTGGCTGCACCTTTACATGACTAGAGCTTTTTGGAATGGGTGAAATCCCATACTTTTGTAAGGCTCCATGATACAAATCCACTACTCCCAATAAGCTTTTAATTAATTCATCTCTAATAATCTTTTTTGCTCTTAACCATTGGATATTAGCTTCATTTTCCACCCTTCGCTGGTCACTCGCTAGAACTAGTGCGTGCATTTCAATCATCTTTTTCCCTTGGGCTTCATTCTGAATCTTCAACTCTATTGAATAATCTTAATGAATCTAGGAACCACCTTCTTCTAAAAGCTTATAGATTATAGAAAATATTTTCCTTGAGTTCTCGTAATCTTCTTTTTCTCTTACTGTAAAACTCGTATTCACCAACATTCCATAGACTCGTTTAATATCATTAGCAATAAAGGCACATAATGATGGGCTATAATTTAGAATTCCTACTAATAAGGTAGCTGCATACACTTCTTCTTCCTTCTTTAGGCATTTTTTGATTGTATGCCTAATTATTCCACATAGATAGTTGTAATCAGAAAGATGCTCGCATTTAAATTTCATCCACATAAGGTCTTCTCCCGTTTTGATCCAAAAGCCTATTAGTAATGGTTTTTTGACCCCCCAATTGCACTTTGAGTCTTAGAAAAGTTTCCCATCCCACCTTATATTAGAAATTTGGATTAAAATCCATGAAGCCTTGGAACAAGCCTGCAACCTGTTCTACACACTCTCTATTTATTTGGTCTGGGGGTAAACCTTTAACCCTTACCCAAAAGGACTTAGAGAAAAATCCAGCTATAAGAGTGACTTATTGGGGCTTCAGTAAACCAAAAACAATAATCCATTGTCAACACTCTAGCGTCTTCATTCTAAAATCATATTCTTATCTTCCTCCTACTTGAATTAAAAAAATGAACATATTAGTTGCTTCCCGTCTGACTTTAAAGTTATTCTTCATCTTTTGGCCTTTAAGGATAGATTCTTTGATTGTGGGAAAGCTAGTATTTTTTAAAGTTATTAATATTTCAGCTAACATATGCTTTATTTACTTCTTCCCCTTACTTTCTATCTTGGACAAATCTAAGACATTCTCTCTACAATTCAAATTTTTTGTCTTATCTATTAATAACTGGATCTGCTATTTTCCTTGTCCTTCTTCCACAAATATGATTAGTGAAAGATACAAAACCACAACTAACTCGAAAGAGCTTTGAATGATCTAAAGATAGAGAGAAACTAACAAAAGAGATGGAAATCAGAATGTTATGGTTTGGTAAGGTATTTAGTGATAGGGATAGGTTGGGAAAGGAGAATGCTCCATAAAGGAGAGTTAAGAACGAGCTATATATAGAAATTTCTTTGTCAATTGATAAATGAAAAACTTTTATATTTACATATAAATTGTAAAATAAATCCTACATGTACATAAACTCAAATTCTAGTTCAAAATTTAAATAACAAACCATTGTAAACAAATTCAAATTCTAAGTAATGAAATGTGTTGCTAACAAAACCATATAAAAAGTTGTATTTTTACTATTAGTTTTTTTAATTATTAATAAATTATAAAATGTCTATATCAATTTCATATTAATAGATAACTAGTAAAGGGTCTTTAGGTAATTGTATATGTCTTCCTTGTTTTCATACTTTTATATATATATATATATACTAATACTAATAATAATAATAATAATAATAATTTCATTTTAATTATAAGTGTACAATTTAATGTAAGTGATATTAATTTAATATCATTGATGTTTTTATTAAAATTTGTTAGTAGTTTATAAATAATAATAATAATAATAATAATATTATTATTATTATTATTATTATTATTATTATTATTATAAGTAATAATAAGAGGAGCACTACCCATGTGATGTTGTGAATTATTATTCTTTTTTATTTAGATTATACATAAAAAATATTTATATATTAATTTAATAACTAAATATACAAATAAAATAATCACTCTTTTGTTTTTGTTGAAAATGAAAAAAATACTATAATAATTTAAATATGAAAATGTAAAATTGAAAGTTAGACATGAAAAATACTAAATAGTTTTTCGTAGACTATTAGTGTTTTCTTCCTTTCCTTCATATAGATTCATTTGTTGGATAAATATTATAATAATTTTTTTTGTCAAGGAGTTACAGAAGAGTTCTTATTTAAACAATAAGAGAAAATAAAAAGAAATACAAAGGAACTTAGTATATAGATAGTCAGTTCCTATAAAGTCTCAAAAATTTCTCAGAAGAACTTATTTTACTATACATCTTTAATAAGACAAGGTACATACTTCTTAGAAGGAAAACTCTGAAAATAAAAAGTCTTATGCTGAAGTACAAGCTCATTTTGAGCTTGACAAAGTATATAGATGGTAGAAATTAGAGATACCCTCCTAACAAAGTTTGAAAGCTTCTTCCCACAGCTCAACGACCCATAAAACTTCATACATGAGTCTAAGAATGAGAAATAGAAGAACAATCACAAGCCTTTATAACAACAAACCATACAATAACAAAGATAAAACAGGTAAAATAAATGTTGAACACTCTTATTAAAGGCACCACAGAAAGGACATTTAGCATTATTAGACAAATGCATTTGAACCAATTTATCTTTAGTAGATAACCTACCTTTAAGGGCTAACCAGGCCATAAAAGGACCATATAAAAAAGAATAGGCAGAGAAGATAACCTTTTATCCTAGAAAACTTCCACCAAGGCACCTCAATAGAAGGATTATATAAAATAGAATAGGCAGAGGAGATATTAAATTTACCATGAGAAGTAAGACTCCAACCTATAGATTTAGACTGAGAAGGATTGATAATGAAAAGAGATTGAATATAGGATCATGTAGTAGTAGAAACAAAATCAATGGGATCAGGGTATCACCTTCTACCATTTCCCTAAAGATCTTTCACCTAAGCTTTGTGAGGAATATCTCCATCTTCAATGCAAATGCTAGGGAAATTCTCAAGAATAGAAACACCACCAATATATGGATCAAAGGAGAAAGAAAATTCATCAGATCTAGGGACATATTTAAGGAAGACTTTAACTTTAACTCTGAGCTTAAGAGGATGCCTCCAACTTTAGTTGGCTTTAAAATGTTTGGTAATTCCCTAGAGGCTCAATTGTTTGCACATATTTTGAACAATCCATTGAGCCTAGAGAGAGAAAGGATTTAACAATGACAAGGTCCCAAATTTGCTTCATTATAACAACTTTATTCTAAACTACTATATCTTCCATACTAAGACTACCCTCCTTTTTCTTACACATCTCATCCCAAGAAACTTTGCAGCCTCCACTATAAGTAGTAATCCTTTTCCAAAAAACATTTCTATGAATTCAAGTGACAACCTTAATAATAGACTTTGGTAATATGAAGCTTTGACACCAATAATTCTTCATACTATATAAAATAGACTAAATAAGTTGAAGCCTCTTAGCATATGAAAGCTATTTTATAGTCCATATAGTAACCCTCTTAAGCATTCTATCAATCAAAGATTGACACTCAGATTTAGTAATTTTATGACTAAAGATAGCCCCAAGGACCTAACTGGAAGTATACCTTCTTGAAAGCCTAATAGCCCTTGAATAACATCTTTATTTTCCTTAGAGACTCCATTAAAGTAACTAGTACTCTTCTGAGCATTGCCCACCATTCTAAAAACATCAAATAAGTGTGAAAAACTTGACCAATAGTCTAAACAATGGTAATATCACCTTTACAAAAAATAAAAAGGTCATCTGCAAAGGTCACAAGAGTGAGCTTAAGGGTTTTTCATCTTAAATGATATCTAAAATCCATACCAAAAAAGACAGAGAATGCTCTTGTCAAATACTCAATGGTAATGAAAAATAGTAGAGGTGAAAGAGGATCACATTGCTTCAAACCTTTTATTGCAGGAAAAGAACCTAGTGGGCTACTATTTAAAAGAATAGCATATAAGGAGCTTTTCATACATTTCATTATCCAAGAGATGAACATCTGAGGGAAGTGTACACCAATAAGAACCTCTTCTAAACAATCCCAATTTATAGAATCAAATGCTTTCTTCAAGTCAATCTCAAAAGCTTAGTCATTTTTCCTTCCATTAGCTTGATAATTCCATATTAACTCATGAGCTAGCAATATATTATTAATGATTTTCCTCCTAGGCATAAATCCATATTGAGCATGATTAATGAAAGTAGGTAATAATTTCTGCAATTTATTTACTAACACTTTAATAACACACTTATAGATGACATTGCAACATGCAATGGGCCTAAAATCACTAAGTCCAAAAGGATTAGGAACCAAAGTGATAAGAGCTTTATGAAGTTCTTTAGCCTCTACTCTAGACAAGAAGAAACTTTATACTGCTTTTATAACTGTTACACCAGTAATCTCCCATGTCTTTTTGAAAAATAAACTATTAAACCCATTAAGCCTAAGAGCCTTCTCATTACCAATAGAAAAGATAGCCTTTTGTGAGGCCTATTCCGGAGCCCGTGGGATTTTTCAGTGCGCCTACAAGTTTATGGCTCGAGGAAACTGACCATGAGGGGTCAAATTGAGCATGGCATCGCAATTGTGGACAAGTTCCCACATTTGTGCAGCCACATGTGTCCGTTGGTGTGCACGAATGTGTGATGTGCTAGAAGTCACCACCTAATATATAAGAAATTAGTTTTTCTATGGTGATTAAGAAACCAATTTAATTAACTCCATTTTCGGGAAAATCTGATAATTTTGCCCAATTTAGAGAAGGTTTGGCCTTCGAACCAAAGTTGAATCCCTAAATTTGTGATATGATAAAAACATTTTTAGAAAAATATATTTTTATATTTTTAAACAACTTTTGGCTTAAGAAAATATAATTTTGGTTAAAATCAACTTTTGTGTATGTATGGCATACCACTTGATGCATGATTAGGTATTATTATGGCAATAATGATGCATGAACATGGTATAATATGCATGACAATCACATAAAGCAGTAACAGTGAAGAAAAAATCAGTGGTCCTTCCTCTAGCCCACTTTAGGTTCTAGGGAAGGAATACATCCCCAATGAAAGTAGTAAATTACATTAGAAAATAAACATAATAATCAGGGGATCCCCTCTCCAATCCTCATATCTGGGAGAGGCACACATTTCTCAATACAAATCCATAATTAAATAACTATAATAATATGAACAAATACAACAACATATAAAATTGAACAGTTACTAACAATAGAAAATAACAAAATAACAATAAAAGGGAAAAATAAGTAAAAAAGTGCTTTTGGAGTTGAAGCCATTAGAAGATTTGCCAACATATCCCATTGAATGGGAATCAAACCGTATGCCATTCTCCTTTCTTACGAAGGGTGGGTTTGTTCGGAAAAACAATGGTGGTAGTTCATTTGGTTCATAAGCTAATTCATTTTAATTTAATAAAAGAATCAAGCAATTAGGTTTTTAATCAATTTGAATTTTGATTAAAAAAATCATTTTTGATAAGTGAAATTGCCTAACATATTTTAGGGCTTTGATTAATTCAGTTTATTTCAGAAAAAAAAAAAGATTTTTCATGATAAAAAGTTTCAATTCAGATTGAGGGCTTAATTTCAGAGATTAAAAGGAAAAGGAATATTGTATCCCATTTACCTTTTGCATGCAAAGTTTCGGAAGTGGTTTCTCTGAATGCTTGATGAAATCAGAATGAGTCTCCATTGTGTTTGGAGAGGACTGGTTGACGTTTGTCTGAACTAGTGTTGTGAAGACTGAGTGTCTGACTGATTGAAAATGTTAGAGGAGAGAACCATTTAGGTGAAAATCAGGTGAATTAGGATAAGTTTAGAGTGAATTGTGGTGTTTAGAAGTATCTGTAAGTTGGAAAATAAGCCTGAATACGCAAATAAACTAATAATAATTGCTAAAAGGTGGAACTCAAAATTGTTCTGAAAGTCTAAATTTACAAAAAATTGTGCCAGGAAAGCCCAGGATCAAAATGCTTGCGTTTTAGCCAAAAGCATGCGCTTTGAACCGTACGTGTGAGTTTGCTTAAACGCATATGTTTTGGGCCTGGTTGACTGGGCTAGATTTCCAAGGTTTGGTTCGATTTTATTTGATTTATTTTTTTTTTGCTTTTTTGTGTCCATTTGAGGTCCGATTTGTGCACGATTTGAACCGTTGGGTTCGTATTAATGGACCAGATTTAATGGTGTGAAAATTATTCAAAGCTACCCCTCCTTAGCACTCTCATTTTATGAAAAACGTGATTGATAAGTATGATTGCATTTAATGTGGTAGTTGATTTTTTTTTTCTGTAAAAGGGCTTTGAGAAGTGCATTTGTTTTCATACTTCTCAAATCCTTTCAAAGTTATATTCTTCTACCATTTTAGTTTGGCAAGCAGGTTTTTGGATGATACCGTCTAAGTAAATTCAGGAGGAGAATATTTTGGCACTTTTGGATGCATCTCTGGAGGGAAAGAATATATCATCTTTTAACGATCCATAGTTCTATGTTATTGAGGAGGAGCTGCTAGGTGACTCGCTTGACTCGTCTAACGGTCAACCTGATTCTGTCGCTATTTTCTTGCCTGATTTGGACACTTCTGACCATTTACTAATGGCTTGAGAGTAGCCAAATGCTCCCACAAATGCTGATCTTCTGTAGAGCTACAAGGAGCACTCGAGCTGGCATGGCTTCCCTATAGTATTTATTTTTCTCTCTCTTTCTTTTTTTGTGCCACTTTGAATTTTTTCTATGCATTTTTCTTATGCATTTTTCTTGTATTTTGCATTTTTGGTATGTTTTTTTTGCATGTCTATTTATTTTTTCACTTGTATTTATTTTTAAGCTAAAAAAAGTAAAGTTAGAAATAAATAAGAATAGAAAATAACTAGATTGAATTCGTACCTATACAATTCCACCTTCAACTCGAGAGGTGGTAAGTTGAGGCTTGTTAGGAAGGTTGCTTTTTTGTGTGATTATGAGGCTATAGCTCAATGCATCGCTCTAGCTCATCTAATAGGATGGATGACTCTAGACATAGAGTGCTCCCCTAATAGGAGTATGATCTTTACCCTTGCTGAGAGGTGGTGAGAGACCACTAACATATTCCATCTACCAATGGAGGAAAAGTCCATGACCCCATTTGAGTGGATGTGTTTGACGGGCATACGCTTTGAGATTGGGATCGTTGTTTTCGATAAGTTGCCATGGCCGAAGCATGAGGTGACCAATCTGCTTGGGGAGCCCTTAGATTGCAATTCTGCTAGGTTGGTTCCCAGGACTGACCTACTTGATCTCCTATCCCGGATGGACTTGGTGCAGTACTCTATCAATTAGTGTCCCAGAGTCTATTTGATGATTATTCTATCCACTATATTTATGTATAATGAGTACGGATGGGTTGATCTAGGGATCC
>CAOJBK015991065.1:0-11780 GCA_948294925.1 Codiaeum variegatum | reverse complement strand
TATACCGATCTCCCTACCTCCTTATGAGGATATGCACTTCAAATGGCTTCTTATATCCTTAATAGAGTAACTTCTAAATATGTTTCGACCATACCATATGAGATATGGAATAGTAGAAAGTCATGTCTTAATCACATTAAGATTTGAGGGTGTCCAGCACACATTAAAAGACTGAGAACAAATAAATTGGAAGGGAGGTCTATTAAAGGAAGATTTGTTGGATATCCTAAAGGTCGTTTAGGATACTCTTTTTATCTCCCAACCAAACAAACAGTCATTGTTAGTCAGGATGTCATATTTCTTAAGAAAGAGTTTCTTTAAGAAGGTTACAAAGGAAGGGAGATAATCTTAGATGAAGTTCCATCCGAAGAAATCCAACAAATCGATAAAATGGAAATTGATCAACCCAACAAGATTAATCCAATTGATAGTGTATCCACACAAGTACCACAAAGATCTAGTACAGTATCTTATCCTCCAGAGAGATATGGACTTCTTCATAGTAATGTACAAAAGTTGTGCATTGATGGGGAAATTGATAAAGTTATAGATTCTACTACATATGAAGAGGTTATATTAGATATAGACTCTTCTAAATGGCTAGAGGCTATGAAAGCTTGAATTGATTCCATGTATACGAACCAAGTCTGGGATCTTGTCTATCCATCTGAAGATGTAATATCCATAGGGAACAAATGGGTCTTTAAGAAAAAGATTGGCAGAGATGGAAATGTGGAAACATTTAAAGCTAGGCTTACAGCGAAAGGGTTTTGCCAGAGAGAAGGGGTTGACTATGAGGAAACCTTTTCTCCAGTAACCAAGCTTAAATCCATTCAGATTTTATTAGCAATAGTGGAACACTATGATTATGTGGTTTGGCAAATGGATGTCAAAACTGGCTTTATTAATGGAAACATTGAAGAAGACATTTTCATAAAACAACCTAAGGGTTTTGAATCCAAGGATCGTTCCATAGTGTGTAGGCTTAAGAGATCCATTTATGGTCTTAAGCAAGCTTTGAAGAGTTGGAATCATCATTTTAATGAGGCAATTAAATCATTTAATTTCATAAAAAATGAATATGAACCTTATGTGTACAAGAAGGTTAGTGGGAGCCTACTTACATTTTTTATACTCTATGTGGATGACATCTTATTGATTGGAAATGATGTAGGGATGTTGTCCAGTATAAAACTATGGTTTTCCTCTAACTTCTCCATGAAGGAATTAGGAGAAGCCACTTATGTTCTTGGTATTCGCATCTATAGAGATAGATCGAAGAGAACATTAAGGCTTTCCCAAAGTCATTACTTGGAAAGGGTGTTAAAGAGATTCAACATTTTGGGTTCTAAGAAGGGAATATTACCAGTATGATATGGAATCCACCTTTCTAAGAAGATGTCTCCATAGACACATGAAGAAAAGGAAAAAATGGTTAATGTTCCATATGCTTTGGCAATTAGAAGCTTAATGAATGCAATGTTGTGTACTAGGCCAGATATCGCATACGCTGTCAGTGTGAGTAGCAGGTTTCAATCCAATCTAGGTCCAAATCACGGACCATGGTCAAAGCTATCCTAAAGTGCTTATGAAGGAATAAGGATTTAGTTTTGACTTATGGAGGAGGTGACTTAAGGATAGATGGTTTTATAGAATCTGATTTTCAGTCAGATGTTGATGATAAAAAGTCTATCTCGAGCTTTATCTTCACCTATAATAGAGGAGCAGTTTGTTGGAAGAGTTCGAAGCAATCAACCACTACAGACTCCACTACAGAGGCTGAGTACATTACTGCATCAAATGCTATAAAAGAAGCTATTTGGATTCAAAAGTTCATAACAAAAATGGAAGTGGTTCCTTCCATTCAATCGTCGGTTCCTCTCTATTGTGACAACAATGGAGCCATTGCTCAGGCAAAGGAACCCATGTCTCACCAAAAATCTAAACACATAGAAAGGTGCTATCATATTATCAGAGATACCATTTGGAGAGGCAATGTAGCCATGTTGAAAATAACATCAGATGAGAACACAACGTATCCTTTGACTAAAGTTATAAGTCACCAATAATTAGATTATCATCTCAAAAGGATGGGTCTTAGATACTGTGAATATTGGCTCTAGATTAGCTCTAGTGCAAGTGGGAGCTTGATAGGTTTGTATGCCCTAGAGTTTGTACTTTGTATATATATTTGTAATCTTAATCCAACATTGGCATTTAATATATATGTTTCAATTTAAATGATTACCTTCATTTTAGTGTTTAACGTATATTTGTTCTATAAGTCATATGAAAGAGAATCTATTCTCAAAAAGTTTAGGAATATGGAGATAGATTTTTTTGTCATAGACTTTAAAGTAAGTTCACAAAAGACTGTCACCTTTGTTGTCATCCATGATAAGTATGGGATATTTACTGGTATGGAGGTAGTACGTCTCATACTATAGACATGTGATGTCATGACAACATGTGGACATTCATAAGATGAGTAAGTCGAACAGTGACATTAGATAATAGACACGTGGATTTTATCCACTAGTTAATGTCTTATCATCTAGATCATAGTTATACATATAATCCTTGGACTTGAGGTGACATGCTACCTAACATATTGGTGGCTATGGTTTATTACTGTTTACATACCGGTGCTATCCAAGTATTGGTATATGGCATGTAGTGGCCATAATCAATGGTATATTGAGATAAGTGATCTCCAAGAAAGGATTCATTAACTTGGGTAAACAAGGAAGGAATCATATAACTTTTGGTAGTTTTTTATACTCAAATCCTTAGCCAAGGTAGATAAGATTCACTATAAAGAGTTTCTAGTAAGAATCAATTTATTGAGAATTAGAATCGGATCAAAGTCATATGATCTGGCATATAGGGTTTGACTATTCCATGACCCTAACTGAGATTGAGAATCCATAATGAAGGGATTATAGTGCACGGTCATAATGATCAAGAGGTCCATATAATGTCAAGGATTCAATCATCGACATTCATTTCTAATTAGGTAGTCATGATAGATTATGCTAAGCGTCACTCACTACTTATGGGACTAAGTATGGATTGTGGATTACATACATGGTGGGAAGAAATGAGTTTTCTTTATCCCATTGCTAATTAGAACATGAACCTAGTAAGTCACACACTATAAAGCAATTCACATGGCTTGGAATTAAATCATATTAATAATTGATTAAAGAGTTTAATTAATTATTAATGATTGTTGAATTAGACTTGTAAGTAAATTTATAGAGATGGTAGCATGTCATGAAGTCTAATTCATAAAGGGATTATTTCAATTATGTCATAATTCATATGAGATACAAATAGGCATGACTAAATTGAATGGACTAAGATAAATAACAATTAATTCACATGAGATGTGATTAATTAATGGTGAAAGTGTTTCCTACTAATTTCTTGTTCTAATCTAGTTGATTAATTGACTAATTGACTACTTAATTGGATACTAAAACAAGTAACCCTTATTTCTTACTAACTTTTCCTTAAATTAAGGAAGATTAGTTAGAAGAGGTAAGGGTATAAATTGTTGGCTTCATCATCTTTTTGCCTAAGACAAGAAAAGATGGCACTATTCATCATCTTATTCACTTGAGCTTTTCTCCTAAGAGTTAGAGAGAGAAACTTGAGTGTTGGAGAGTGAAAGTCCTAAACACCACACCATTTATAGAGAGAGGGAGTTTGTCTGTGAAGACATGTTCTTCAACCATAAACTCTTCTTCTATAACTTTGTGAAGGAGTGTATGGAGTAGTCTTGGTCTAACAATCCCTAGAGTTTCATGTTCTCAACAAAGGAGCAAGAACCAAAACATTTGGGCAACCAAGAGAACCGATTCAGGCTTCTTGGAGAGGAAGGAGACATAAGCCTTAGGAAACCTTTGGTGTGAGTCTAGCTGGAGGCTTCGCACTTAAGGAGCTTAAGGAAAGAAGGAGTTAAGCTATTTGATACTATAAACCCCCTTCTAAGTTATAATTGTGCTTTGCACAATTAGTGGCTAAAGAATCCTTGAATGAGATTATGAGTCCAAACCTAGGTTTAGATGTTCACTAAAGAGTTTAATGAATAACTAAACCATCCATGCTAAAAGATTTTTCACATGGAAATAAGTTTTACAAAAGTTTTGATAATAAAACATGGAACCTTTATGGGTTCGCGTAATTTTGATTTTTTTTTCCACTTTCGTTGCCCTGCTCATACATTTCCTTCATCGACAACCACTACCAACATAACCTTTTGGCCAGATCTACAATTGGAACCATTTGTATATTTAATTTCATAATGAATGGCAGATGGATAGGCTAAAGATTCTGGGAAATAAGCCATTTCCCTATGCTACACATTGGATAGGGACTCACTGGCCTTCATTCCAGAGTTTGAGTAGCTAAGGTTCATGTTTGACCAACGAGGATGTAAGAATCTTTACACCATCAAAGATCAAGCATACTAGGAGCTCATATTGAAGTTTCTCTACACACTCAACTGGCTTACAAAATAAGCCAACCAGTATGAGAGATATGTTATATTCATGTTAGGACTACAAAATGGGTGTACAAGACTTGGCAGTGGATTTTGGCCCATGCAAACATAAAGAGATCCTCAATGATGTGTGAAACACTGATGTGGTATTCACTCCTCGCATCCCTTCTGCATCTATTGTGTGGTTAGAGTATGCTAGTGGTACATGGACTACAGGGGTGAGTAAGGCTTTAAAGTTAAAGGATATGGCCTTACAGTATATGCACTATGTCCTTACCTCGTCCATCATCCCTCAACCTCATTCAGGAGGCCATGTCACCACTAGTGACTTGTTCTTTCTTTATTACATGAAGAAAAATAGACGGTGCAACATCACTTACTCCCTCTTTTAAACATTGAATGATTTGGCATAGAGGCACGAAACGGGGAGTTTGCATAGGGGGTCCTACATTACTAGGTTCTCCCAAACCTGGATGTTCATCATGTCACTAAAGGCATGACACTGGATGGTCCTACGGTGTAGTTCAACACAAAGTGCATCAACAAAATACACCTTCGGCTATCTCGAGATGGTTCAGCCACTCTTGTTACTTCTTCGGAACCCCCTCCTATGGGGCCATCCTCTTCTTCCACCCCAAGATCATTTTTTTATGATAGTATGTTGCAAATTTAGGCTGATATTAGGGGCTTCCAGAGGCAGGAACATGACATCCTACATGTGATTGGGTGTGAACGCCACCATAGGCATTAGCTTGCCAAGGTGATGGGTAAGATTCTCAAGAAGCTGAATTGAAGAAATCCAAGAAACTAATGTCACCTACATAGTAGGAAATGGTGACTCCACCTACCTTGGATGCTCTAGGTCCTTCCCCTTCAGCCTGACATGCTCTGGCCACTTCAGCTACAGTCTTTGCTGTTTCACTTAATGAGGTGAAGAGTAGCGAGGCTGAACGAAGACCCACTCTGGTAGCTCTCTGGCAACCGATACCCATGCTAGTAGTGATGATGAGATCGAGACGAAGGACAAGGTTGACGATGACTCGAAGAGCATGTCCTTTTAGTAGATTTCTTAGTTGATGGCCTTTTCTATCTCTCTTACTCATACTTTATATAAGATATTTACATTTATTTTGTTTTGCACTTTTTATCATATTCTAAATATTTGATTTTATTTTCTTTTATTTGATATTTTCTTAAACTTTGATTGTGATATTCTTTTATGGTTTTGATGTGAAACCAAAACTAACCTTGGCCTGTAGCACTTTTAATCTACTTTAACTCGGATTGTTAAATTTTTTAAGGCTAGATACCTTCCATTTTAGGGAAATACTTCTCCCCCCTTCTCTTTTTTATTATTTTTACACACATTGAGGGAAATGTGTGGTTTAAGTGTGGGCCTGTATTATTGTTTGAATCCATGATTGTAAGTTGATTGAATTTTTCGTTATGCATGAATTCCTAAAATAGGAACAACAATGTTAAGTGATATTTGGAAAATTGTACCTCATTTCTTGCCCCATATTCTTGGTGATTTTTGCTCTTTAAATTGAATTTGATTTGCTTATTCTAGTGTTTTAAGTCATTTTTAAAAAATCCAACGAATTTCGAAGCTAGGTGGAACTACTTCTAAGTTCAAGTTCAAAAGGCAAAGAAAATGCACTAAAATGGATCAAGAAATCAAGTCACAAGGCTGCCTCACGGCTTGTGAGATAGCTCCTGCAAAATGGGAATGAAATGAAGATCAAAAGGCTTGTCACGGTGGGTGTCACGGGCCATGAAAAAGCCCGTGAGAAGGAGACACTCCCAATAAAAGAGAAATAATAGCTTCTCATGGGCAGTGGCATGGGCGATGAGGCCACCAGTGAAAGCTTACTGTTTCTCACTTGGTAAGCTTGAATCTAGTGGCTTGTCATAGATAATGGCATGGGCCATGAGGCCACTCGTGATAAGCAGTCTGATGAAGGAAAATTATGAGTCATGCAATAGAAGTAGGGAAAATGAATCGAGAAAGATTCAATTTTCAGTTTTTAAAACTTTTCAAAAACTTAACTTTGGTAAAACTCTTTTAACAAAAATAGGTTAGGCAATTTTTCAAACTCTTTGAAACATTTCCCTAACCTAGGATTTGGGCACTTAAAATATTTTGTCAAAACTCTTTTAACAAAATATTTAGAAATTTTCAAACTCTTTGAAAATTGGTTCTATGTTAAAACTCTTTTGACATAGAGGGTTTAATCATTTATTAAACTCTTTGATAAATGTCTAAAAGTAGGTTTGGACCAATAACTTCAACTAAGGATATGATTACCAATTTATATGTAAAACATAAATTGAACAAAGAATGGTTAGAAGTATGAAATACATCTTGCCCTCATTCGTTAAGCTCCTCAAGTGCGAAGCCTCTATCTTGAAACATACCTAACTTTTCCCAAAAGCTTATTCTCTAATTCTCTTCAAAAAGCCTGAATCATCTCTCATTGGTTACCCAAACTTTTGATCCTTGTTCCTTTACTTGAGAACTTATGACTTGAGGATTGGTTTTGGACTTTCAAGCTTCTCCACACTACTTTCTCAAAGGGTAATAGTAGAAGAGTTTGTGTTTGAAGAACTCTTCTTCAAAATAAACTTTCTATCTCTATTTAGTGTGAATTTTAAGCTTTCTTCCTCTAACTCTTAGTGATTTTCTCTCTCTAGCCCAAGGAAGAAGAAGATGAATAGTTCTTCTTCATCCTTTAGGTGGAGTGACTCGTGTTATGCAAAAGATGACACTAACCTATTAATACCCATACTTTTTCCAACAACCTTTCCTTAAATTAAGGAAAAGTTTAGAGAAATAGGTTGCTTGTTTTAGTTGATAATTGACTATTTGAATAGCCAATTAGTCAACTGGATTAAGAACATAATTAGTAGAAATCACTTTAAACCTCAATTAACCACATCTAATATGGATTAATGTAACATCTCATGTCAAGCTTAATTATTTTTATTTGTTTGTCCAAAACTATTTCAATTAGTCATACCCATTTGTATCTCATACAAACTATGACATAATCTAAACTATCCTTTTATGAAATAAACTTCAAGACATGCTAGCATCTTTATAAATTTAATTACAAGTTTAATTCAATCATCATTAATAATTAATTAAACTATTTAATTAATTATTAATATGATTCATACAAGCTAATGGGAATTACAATATGGTATGAGACTTACTAAGTTATTATTATAATTAGCAATGGGATAAAGAAAACTCTTTTCTCCCACTAAGTGTGTAATCCTCATTGCACACTTAGTCCCATAAGTCGTGAGTGAGGTCTAGCATAACATATCATAACGACCTAATTAAAAATGAATGTTGATGATTATATCACGGACATTGCATGGACCTCTCGACCATAACTACCGTGCACTCGAATCCCTTCATTACGGACTTTCGATCTTAGTTAGGGTCATGGAATGGCCAAACCCTATATGTCATATCATATGACCTCTATCCAGTGTAAGTTCTCAATAATTCGGTTCCTACTAAAAACTCTTTCTAGTGAACTTTATCAACCCTAGCTAGGGATTTGCATATAAAGAATAACCAAAAGTCATAGAATTCCTTCCTTGGTTACCTAAGTTAATGAATCCTTTCTTGTTTGAACATTTATCCCAACATTTCACTGATTATGTCCACCACATGCCTTATACCGATACATGAGTAATATTGGTATGTAAAAAGTAACAAACCATAGCCACCAATATGTCAGATAACATGTCACCTCAAGTCTAAGGATTATATGCACAATCATGATCTAGATGAAGTGATATTGAATAGTTGGTAATGGCCCATGTATCCATCATCTAACATCACTGTTCAACTTACTCATCTAATGAGTATGCTCACATGTTGTCACGACATCACATGTCTGTAGCATAAGACTAACTACCTTCATACCAATAAGTATCTCATAGCTATTATGGATGATAACATGAACAATCTTTAAAGTATCTAATAAAGGGAAATCTGTCACTCATATTCTCATACTCTTGGAGAATAGATTCCTTTACATAAAACTTAAGGGACATTAATACATTTGATATAAGGAATATTTCATTTAAAGAACATATATACTAAAGCCAGTTATATTTTTATTTACATTCACATGAAGAGTGTAAGCTCTATAGCATACACTGCTAACAATCTCCCACTTGCACTAGAGCTAATCTAAAGCCAAATAACTCAATATCTAAGACTCATCTTTTGAAGATGGGTGTCTAATTCTTAGTTGACTCATAGCTATAGTCAATGGATCTGTTGTGTTACCAGCTGACACTATTTTCTACCTTACATGTCCCAATGACCTTGTCTGAATGCATGATTTTCCTTTCTTGTTAGTTGCACAGTAAAGTGAGTTATCACTAGCATTGTTAAATAGTAAAGTGAGTTATCACTAACACTATTGCATAGTAAAGTGAATTATCACTAACTCTATTACATAGTAAAGTGAACTCCCACTAACCTTCTTGTACATTTAGAATCATCTATGTTTCTGATGAAATCAAACTTTTTGATTGCCTCATAAAAAAAATGAATCTAGTTTCTCGAAGTTTTCTTAAGACCATGAATGGATCTCTTAGGCTTGCACACTCTGGAACTTTCTATATGTTTTAAACCTTTAGATGGTTCTATGAAAATGTTCTTTTAATGTTTCCATCAAGAAAAGTGATATTGACATCTCATGATAAATCTCATAATCATAGTGTGTTGTAGTTGCTAATAAAATTATGATGGATCTAAGCATAGCTTTGAAATGTAGGTTACCTAATGGTAAACCCTTTTCCTATAAAAAAGCATTTATACTATAAGTTTTGCTTTGAACATTACAACATTTTCATCTGCGTCAATCTTTCACTTGAAATTTCATTTATCCCATAGGAATCACCCTTCAGGTGGATTCACAAGTTTATAGATTTGGTTCGCATATACAAATATGTTGTCACATTTCCGTTTGTGCTAATCTCTCACTTGAAATTCCTTTTATCCTATGGGAATCACCCCTTAGGTGGATTTTACAAATTCATAGACTTGGTTCACATACATGGAATCCACTTAAATTTCATAGATATTATCATTTTATATATCTCATATAGTTTCCTTAATCCTAGTAGGATCAACTCTTGTTCAACTTCCTCTTGAATGAATAACTCTTGTACATTCATATGAAGAAACATATATCTCTCTGAAAGGTGAGATACACTACTAACCCTTCTAGGTTTTGAGTGGATACATTATCAATTGAAAGTTTATTCACGGGGTTGATAAATTTTTCTTCACCATTTTGTTGGAACTCTTTGGATGACAGCTCATCCTATACTATCTCCATGTATGTCGTTCTCTTGAAGAAACTCTTTCTTAATAAAAAGACATCCTGGTCAACAACACTTGTTTTCCTTTGGAAGATAATGATAGAATCCTAAATCGCATTTAATATATCCAACAAACCTATCTTTAATAGATTTTCTGTCCAATTATCTTGTCTCTTAGCTTTTTAATGTCAGCTAAACACCCAAAATCTTAACACACTTAAAACTTGTTATTGTACCATATCTCATATGGATTTATAGAAATGGATTAGGATGAAATTTTATTAAGAATGTAGGTAGCTTTCTCACTTGCTAATCTCAATAAAGAAATTGGCAAAGATTTATAGTTCATAATTAAATGTACTTATCTTATAGGGTACGATCTCTTTTAGACATACCATTTGGTTATGGTATTCCAAAAGGGATCTTTAATATTATGCCATTTGTCTTTTAGAAGTTTCTAAACTCCATTCTAAGGATTTACTCCCTCGATGTAATTGATGGTTTTAATACCTTTTAACGTTTGTTTTTCAACTTCGTTCATGAATCATTTTAATTCTTCTAACAACTCATGTCTATATTTAATCAAATAAACATACTAAAATCTTTAAAGATCATCTGTAAATTAGATGAAGCATAGGTACCCTCCTTAATCCATTTCTCTAAATAGATCACATACATCTCATGTATGAATACAAAATTTATTTAGCTCTTCCACTATATCTAACAAAAGGTGATCTAGTCACTTTTGCCTTTGATATAAGACTCGTAAGTTAGAGTAGGTTCATAACCTTTATTTTCTAGGATCCCAATGTGCTCCAACCTTAGAACATTTATCTTTGGCTAAATGACCTAGTCTAAGAGACTAAATTAATTTTGAATGCGGATTAGGTTTGTAACCATAAAACTAATATCACTTATGTTTGGAGTTGTTTTGTATTTCCATTATCTCATAATAAAAACCATTAAGTGTGACCCATACCAGTTACTCTATTGTTATAATAGAGACATATTTGTTAAAGTCTGAGTTCAGAACTCATACTAGTCATACTAGTTTAAGAAAAATGTTCTAATGACATTAGGTGCATACAAAATGTTTTTCGACAAAATATGATATCTCATATCAATTATATTTAATCCAATAGCCTTGAAACAACATTTGTTCCAATAATTGGATTTTCCTCCTTTTTCTACAAACTCTTATTGTTTGCTTTTACCTTCACAAGGTTTATGTAATCAATAAATAAACTATATGGAATATCAGAAGTAGAATAATTGAAAATTGTACCTTTTTCAAGGTCCATAAATCTGTTACTCTTATTATTATCCTTAAAGTATTCTAAATACATTTGACAATGTAATTCTAATATCTAGAGAAATGGATACTCTTTTCTTTGCTAAGTGAGAAGTTTCCTTTGTGTATTTCTTTATCCATACTTATCTCATAAGTTCGGACAGATTTTAGGTTCCCAAAAAATCCACATAGTTTAGCCCCATGAATTTTACTTATTTTTTATGCTCATTTAGTGGATGAGATTCGTTCATATTATCATATTAATTGTAGAAAATAATAAGATCGTTTTATTTTATGTGAAACGTAAATAAACTATTTGATTTGGTCTTTAATCAAAATAGTACTTCCACTAACTTGGAGAATCCTCCATTTCCAAATAGGAAACAGAGATTCCATTGGGGTGAATCTCTAGTGGGTTGATTGAAATCTTATAAGGGAACAACACTTGTTCATCAATTCCTGCAAGCTACATATTGTCTTTCTAAGGATTGATTCTTTCAAGTGAACAACTCTTGTTCATCACATCTCATGTGAGATTCAATCTATTTGGCTCCTAATGCTTACAACCTTAGGTACACATTGTCATTCTTAGCTTTTCACATCAGTTAAGTCAAACTCATCGGACCA
>CAOJBK015990183.1:0-11566 GCA_948294925.1 Codiaeum variegatum | reverse complement strand
ATGGTGTATCATCTTTTTGCCTAAGTGATAAGAAATAATCATTATTTATCATCTTCTTCCTCTATCATCTTCTCCAAGAGTTAGAGAGAGAAAGCTTCAAATTCACACTAAATTGAGAGAGAAAGTTTGTTTTGAAGAATAGTCCTTCAAATACAAACTCTTCTTCAATTAACTTTTGAGAAAGGAGTGTGGAGAAGCATTCAAGTCCAAAGCCATCCTCAAGTCTCAAGTTCTCAAGTAAAAGAGTAAGGATCATACATTTAGGTAACCAAAGAGAGAATATTCAAGCTTCTTGAAGAGAATTAGAGAACAAATTTTTGGTAAAAGCTAGGTATGTTTCAAGTTAGAGGCTTTGCACTTGAGGAGCTTAACAAATGAGAGCGAGAGATATTTTTACTTCAAACCTTTCTCTGTTCAACTTGTGTTTTGCACACAATTGGTGAAATATTCTATGTTAAAAGAGTTTTGACATAGAATTGATTTTCAAAATGTTTGAAAATTTCTTATGATTTTGTTAAAAAAGTTTTGACAAAATATTTTTACTCAAATCCTAGGTTAAGGCAAAGCTTCAAAGAGTTTGAAAAATTGTCTAACCTAATTTTGTTAAAAGAGTTTCAGCAAAATTTAATTTTCAAAAAAGTTTTAAAAATCGAAATATGAATCCTTTCCCGGGATTCGATTTTCCTTTTCTTTTTACTTCCGCTGCACGGCTTGTATTTCATCCTTCTGAGTTGAGGAGTTAAGCACTTGAGGTTGTCCCATAAGGCCTTGAAGAGTTTGTAGGGAGGTGACCAAGTTGGTCCAGGCCGCTACTGGGACCTGGGTATTCACAGTAGTGTTTGTTGCTTGTGTTGCATTGACAAGTGGAGGACTGTCCTCCATATTGTGGATTTCATCGTGGGTAAATTTCATTTTGAGAGTTGTTATTGTAGGTTTTGAAAGCTGACGGTGAGTAAACTCAACATTTCCCACAGACGGCACCAAATGATGGGTGGAGTGGTTCCACAGAATCTAAATGAAACTCCTCTTGTTAGGTTGAATCTACTTGCAAAGATAGAGAAACAGTAAGGGGCATAAACCCTTCGACGGTCAAGTCAGTTACTGTAAAGGAGTTGTGAGAAAGCTCTCATAAATGGATTGTGTGGCTTTTAGCATGTGTGTAAAGTTGTACCTGAATAGGAAGCTTTGAGGGATATTTACAAGGCTGAGCCTATGTAGCTGAGACACGTGTCTGTTTGAGCCCTTGTAGCTAGAACACATGTCTGCTTTGGGTAGTCTGCATGTACCTTGATGGGACTGTAACATGACCGGAGGGCTGCTGACTGATATGGTCAATCAGTCTGTCAAACGTCCGAACCCCAAAGACTAATAGGTCGGATCTCTGAAGTTTAAGAGGATTCGGGGAGTGATTAGCAAACTCATAAGGCACGGTCTAATCCCGAACCCCTAGTTGGTGTCGAGCCATACTGATGCAGGATCTTGAACCCTTAATTGGTGTGGAACCATACTTATACAGGATAGTATCAGCCATGTATGAGTCTAAACATTATAAAATCTCACTATAACTAAATAATGTTAAATGGTTGACAAAAAAAAATCTTTCAATCAGTATGTTTTTAAAAAGTAAATACTTGACAACATTCTCATTGTTGGTGCCAACTTTTGTAATTATAATATAAAAGTTGATATGTATAGTGAAAGAAACTTTCGTTATATACTTTTTATAAAAATTTCAGCTAAATTAAAAATGATCAGATTTAAAAAAAAAGAGAGAGGCAAATTTATATAATTTTGTATTTAAAAATTTATATTTATAGTATTTGGATAGACTATTTTTGCTAAAATAAAAATTTCAATTGATTAAATTATAATAAAAATATTAGTTCACTATGTAACTGGAAACTGGGAGAAAAGCATGTTTTTTTTTTTTTCTAATCAATTCAAGATTTTAAAAAAGTCTGAAATCTAATAAGGTTACTGATGAATATGTAAGAGAAAGGCGATGAATCTGTAATTTTACTTTGAATATTTTCAGCTGAAACAGGTTTCATATAGGGATGGCAATGGGGCGGGTCGCGCCCGGGTTATGCCCAACCCGGCCCCCTCACCCCGTAACCTGAACCCGCCCCGTAATCCGTCAGGTTTTTTTTCTCCTGCCCCGTAACCCTCCCCGCCCCGTAAACCGGTAAACCATTAAAAAACCCGCCCCGTTCGGTGGGGCGGGGCGGACCAATTTTGCCATCCCTAGTTTCATAAGCAAGCACTTGGTAGGATTTTGAGATGTTGGTTTAATTTTGAAAAGCAGTCACAGGGTAAATTTCTTTGTGTTAAACATGGTAAATATTAATTCAAATTCTTTTTTTTTTGTACTTACTCTTTTAATTTATGATAGGTTTGAGAATGCCTGAAAGCAATCTTTCTGAATTAAGATAAGATTTATATTATCTTTATTTTAGTGATTTAATTCCTCAAAAATTTGAAAAAATATCACTTAAAACTTTTAAAACCATATCAAAATAAAAGACTCTTATCTCTTTAAATCTATTTTGATTTAATTTAAATTAAAATAGAATTTATAATCATCTCAAAATCAAATGGTAAATTGCATATATGTCAATAATAGTTTAATTTCTTTTGTTTAATCACAAAAAAAATGGCATTGTCAAAACTTGTTTTGTTTTGCATGTTTTGGATTGTTCCTGTTCTTGCTATTAAGAAGGTTTGTTTTTTTTTTCTTTTTTGTATCCATTTTCTAATAATATTTATGTATAACACTTACACTGTCTATTTTTGCATGAATGAATAGTCATATATAGTGTATTTGGGATCTCATGCACATAATTCTGAAGTAATAACTGAGGCTGATCTTGATGCTGTCACCAATTCTCATCATGAGTTTCTTGGCTCATTTCTGGGAAGGTATATGATTTTTTCTGATTTTTTTTTTAAAAATTTTATAACATATGCAAAATTTTAATTAGTTTTGATGATTAATGCAGTACTGAGAAAGCAAAGGAAGCAATTTTTTACTCATACAAAAGACATATTAATGGATTTGCTGCATTTCTTGAAGAGGAAGAGGCAGCTCAAATTGCAAGTAAGTAATAAGAATATTATAATATGTTATATTTCTTTAATCCTTGTGTTTATAATCTAATTATTATTAATTAACTGATGTAGATCATCCAAGAGTGGTATCTGTCTTTTTAAATCAATTAAAAAAACTTCACACAACACATTCATGGGAGTTTATGAACTTGGAAAACAATGGAGTTATCCATTCTTCTTCAATCTGGAAAAAAGCTAGATTTGGTGAAGATACTATCATTGCTAATATTGACACTGGTGTTTGGCCCGAGTCAGAGAGTTTTAGCGACGATGGTTATGAATCTGAACCAGCAAAATGGAAAGGATTTTGTCAGAATGATACTGCTTCTGGACTTTCTAAAGTCAATTGCAACAAGTAATTTTTATTTATCTATTTTTCTATAGTTTTTATATAAAATTTGGAGTAAAACTTTATTTTATTTTCAGGAAATTAATTGGAGCTCAATATTTCAACAAAGGTTATGTAGCAGAATATAAAAATGTGGTTGGTCCAATAAATGCATCCGTTTTCGACACAGCAAGAGATGTTCAAGGCCATGGAACTCACACATTATCAACAGCAGGAGGTAACTTCGTCTCAGGAGCTAACATATTTGGTTTTGGAAACGGAACAATAAAAGGCGGTTCACCAAAAGCTAGAGTTGCTGCTTACAAAGTCTGCGATTTCTCACCCGAAATGGAAGGGTGCACAGAGGCTGATATTATGGGAGCATTTGACACGGCAATACATGATGGAGTTGATGTTATTTCAGTATCTCTTGGTGGACAACCTGCTGACTATTTCACTGAGGCAACTGCAATCGGTGCTTTTCATGCTGTCAAGAATAATATTTTGGTAGTTTGTTCTGCTGGAAATGAAGGACCAAATGTTTCTACTGTCTTAAATATTGCTCCTTGGATTCTAACTGTTGGAGCATCTACCATAGATAGAGAGTTTGTTGCCAATGTTGAACTCCCCAACGGCCTTCGCTTCAAGGTTGTTTTTACACTAAAGTTTTTATATATTCTAATTAATAACCTCTCTAATCTCAGGTTCTTTTCTTTTTCAGGGAAAAAGCTGGTCTAAACCATTGCCTCAAGCCAAATTCTATCCACTTATCAGTTCAGTGCAGGCGAAGGCTACTAATGCTACCGCTGATGATGCGTAAGAAGAAAAATCGTTCTCTAAATAACATTAATATGTTCATTTTTTTGCAAGGATTGAAATCCTCTCCATTACATTCACTTTTTCAACGGACCAGATTAATAGACTAATGATTTCTTTTTGTAATGCAGTGAGCTTTGCTTCGCAGGAAGCCTAGACCCTAAGAAGGTCAAGGGTAAGATCCTGGTTTGTTTGAGAGGAGTAACTGATAGAATTGAAAAAAGTAGACAAGCTTCTTTGGCGGGTGCAGTTGGGATGATTTTGTGCAATAGTGAGAGTATGAAAGATGTTGAAGCTGATTTACATTTTCTGCCTGCAATACATATCAACTATGAAGATGGCCTCGCCGTTTATTCGTATATTAACAATACCAAGTATTAATTCTTAACTCTTTTTTTTATTTTTTTATGTATCACGATCTCCCCGAGTGGAAAAAGCGAATCCATATAGGCGACCCCAATTAACTTGGGATTAAGGCTTTGTTGAGTTGTATGTATCACTTCATCTAATCATGTCATGTCTATATAATTTAACAGGAATCCTAAAGCATATATTGATATACCTCAAGCTGGAAAGCTCGGAAAGAGTCCTGCTCCAACCATGGCTGGATTTTCCTCCATTGGACCTAACCTTATTACACCAGAGATCATCAAGGTTTACATATAATCAACCATTATGTTTAATATTAATGTCTAAATAATAATAATGTTATTTTGTAGCCTGACATCACTGCCCCTGGAGTGAATATCATAGCTGCATTTACTCAAGAACACAGTCCAACTTCATCTAAAATTGATAAGCGAAGGTCACCTTTCAATATTGAATCTGGTACTTCGATGGCTTGTCCTCATGTTTCTGGTGTTGCTGGTCTTCTTAAAACACTCTATCCTGATTGGAGCCCCGCTGCAATTAAATCTGCAATCATGACAACCGGTAAGAATTTCATTAGAAAATTTGTTTTCTCTACCTTGATTTAATATCTTAATCTTAAATGCAAATGCAGCAAGAACCAGGGATAACACTGTACATCCAATTCTACACTCAACGGTGGAAGATGAAGATGAAGATGGACCTTTCGAAAAGGGAACGCCATTTCATTATGGTTCTGGACATATTAGACCCAATCATGCCATGGATCCAGGCTTGGTCTATGACTTAAGTGCCAAAGATTACATGGATTTTGTTTGTGCTGTGGGATACAATCAATCTCTGATTGATATTTTCTCTGAAGGTTATAAATGCAATAGCTCAATTACACTTTGGGACTTCAACTATCCATCAATTGCAGTTCCTAAACTAACTGAACGAACTGGTCCAGTAACCGTTACAAGAAAGTTGAAAAATGTTGGAACTCCAGGCAAATATGCAGTTCGAATTAAAGCACCATATGGATATTCGGTTAAGGTTGAGCCTAGTATCTTGACATTTGACAAGATTGGAGAAGAAAAGAGCTTTAAAGTCACTCTGAAAGCTAGGTGGAAAACTCCACGTAGAGAGTATACATTTGGAGGAATAACATGGACTGATGGTGTTCATTATGTAAAGAGTCCAATTGCAGTTTCTTAGTTTATCAAGATTTGGTCAGGTGTTAGAATTTTTCTTTAGTTATTATATATTGAAAATAAAGATTTAATATAAGTGTGTATGAGAGAATTATCCTCCATCTTCATTTCAAAAAAATACATCAAATTTATACCACCACGAAAACGAGACGCTAGTCAAAATTTTTTTTAATGAAAATATGGATTTTATGTAACTATATATACACACACAGAGGGAGAAAATGAGGATTTTGAGGAGCATGATGAGCTATACACAACACTTGTGTTTGTTTTGGTTACCAGAATATGTAAAAATATAGTGTTGTTTGTTTTTATCACATAGCTTAAAAAATTATAGCTAATTGTAATTAATTTTATGTATATATACAAAAATGGGAAAATATATCAAACCATAGAGATAAAAAAAAAAAGAAGAGGGATATCAAACCATCCCTTAGAGCTAGAAGATGAGCAACTTGGTTCGCTGACCGCTTAACAAAACATAGCTTATACAAGAAATACAACCATTCAACACAAGTCCACAACTGGATCATTAGAATGACATATCAAAGTGTTGTGAATCTCCAAGCAATCATTCTTAACTTAGTGTCTTCATCCATGAGAGAGTCTCCTTGTATGCTAAAACTTTTACCATTTTTAGATTCTCAGTGTACTGCAGAAAGACATTTCTTGTTGTCAGAAAATTACCATGCTTATAACGAAGCACTAAGCGAAAACCAACACACTAAATGTGAAGGAACATGACTGTATCAATGGAGACTTGGTGAGCAGTGGACTGTTAAACGGGAGAGAGAGAGTGAGTTTCAATTAAAAAAAGGTGGACCCAGTGTCAGAAGGCTACCACACTAAGGCAGATTCAGGAGAAGGAGACCCTATGTGTACGCGGCCTTCCCTTTGGCATTTCTGCCAAGAGGCCGTTTCCAGGACAGTGAGTTTCAATTAAAATTATAATTTTTTGTAAAATTATTATAAGAACTTAATTGTGGGTTTAATATTTTCATAAAGTAAATTGAAAGATAATTGTTTTTTAAGGTAAAATTTATTGTAAAGGCAACATTATTTTCTTAAATATATTTTTATTTTCAAGTTGGTTGTCTTCTGACCTCGGGCTTGTGCAGGGCCTGAAATATTTATTTTGATTTATATTTTATAATTTTAAGTTTTGATTTTGATAAGATTACAAATTCTATCTTTATTTTAAATTAAAATTATTTGAATTAGTTATAGAGTTTGTAATTTTATCAAACTCAAATAATGTAAATAACAAAAATTACAACTCAAAATTCTCTATTTATATATATATATATATTCCGATTGATTAACTTAACAAAATTTTCAGTATTTTGTTTTGGTTTATGCATCAGAAATTCAAAATGATTGCCATCTCAAAATCAGTGTTTTTATTTTGTATGTTCTGCTGCATAATCCCCGTTTTTGCTGAGAAGAAGGTTTGTTTTTTTTTTAAAAAAAAATGTTATATACATTATTTAATAAAATTATTATTATTTATGTTAATTACTCACATAATTTTTGGATGAATTAGTCATATATAGTGTATTTGGGATCTCATGTTCATGGTTCTCAAGAAACTGAAGCTGTTAGTAATTCTCATCATGATTTCCTCAGCTTATTTTTGGGAAGGTATATAATTGATTCTATTTTTTTTTTAAACAATATATTTTAATTAGTTTTATATAATATTTTAATTATTTTTTATAATTTTTTGTAGTACTAAAAAAGCTAAGGATGCAATTTTCTACTCCTATAAAACTCATATTAATGGATTTGCTGCTTTTCTTGAAGAAGAAGAGGCAGCTCAAATTGCAAGTAAGTAGTTAAATTTTAGTCACTTTATTGTGTCAGTCTAGCTGAGATGTCGATGCACCTTTAATTTTGGAAAATCAAACCAAATCGAAAAACCAAAATTTTATCAATATTTTATAATTTTATATTAATTTTTTGTAAATTATATTATATTTATAATACGGGTTTTCAATTTTTCGATTCGGTTTGAACTGAGCTGAACGGTTGCCCACCCCTATTTTGGCCTCTCATCCTGAAAGAAAATTTCTTTTATTTTAGTTATTAATTGTATAATCAAGTTATATGATACAAGTATTATTAATTAATTAATTTTTTCAGAGCATCCAAAAGTGGTTTCAATTTTCTTGAACAAGGGAAAAAAGCTTCACACAACACATTCATGGGAGTTTATGGACTTAGAAAAGAATGGAGTTATCCACCATTCTTCAATCTGGAAAAAAGCTAGATTTGGTGAAGATACCATTATTGCTAATCTTGACACCGGTATGTATTTCTATATAATACTAATATATTTCTATAATTCGAATCATTGCATATAATTTGACTTAAATTTACGACCTCTTGTTAGGCGTTTGGCCCGAGTCAAAGAGTTTTCTTGACGATGGTTATGGACCTATACCTTCAAGATGGAAAGGTTTCTGTGTGAATCAGACCACAGTCCCTTGCAATAAGTAAAATTTTAACATGTTTTTGTTTGTCATATGTTTATTTTTTCTTAAACGAAGTATTTTATACATTGGATGAATGATTACAGGAAGTTAATTGGAGCTAGATACTTTAACCAAGCTTTTCTAGAAGATTATAAGGCTAAAGTTGGTCCGGTAAATCCCTCTTTCGACACGGTTAGAGATATTAATGGTCATGGAACTCATACATTATCAACAGCTGGTGGTGACTTTGTTCCCGGAGCAAATATATTTGGTTCTGCAAATGGTACAAGTAAAGGTGGTTCTCCTAAAGCTAGAGTTGCTGCTTATAAAGTTTGCGACTTTGTAGATGGAGTTACGGAGGATACATACCTTATAAGTGAGTGTTACGATGCTGATATTATGGCGGCGTTTGAGGCTGCAATTGAAGATGGAGTTGATGTGCTTTCAGTTTCTCTTGGTGGAGACCCTAGTGACTATTTTAATGATGGTATTGCGATCGGAGCTTTTCATGCTGTCAAGAATGGTATTGTGGTAGTTGCTTCTGCAGGAAATAGTGGACCGTCTCCTTTCAGCGTCTCAAATGTTGCTCCTTGGATGATTACTGTTGGTGCAAGCAGTTTAGACAGAGAGTTTCAAGCCATTGTTGAATTGCATAATGGCCTCCATCTTAAGGTTCTTTTTCTCTACTACTAGAAAATAGATATTTGCCAACAGAATTTTTTGTTGTTAAATGAACAATTCCGTAATTAAACCCTTGTTGCTAATATTTTAGCAACAAAAATTTCAATTTCATTGCTAATTTACAATAAAATATGTTTAATTTCATTACTTATTGTCAATATTCCGTTGCAAAATAACAATGGTAGATAAAATCCATTGCTATTTTGCATTTTTTTGTAGTGTCACTAAAAGTTTTTAGATAAAATCTTTTGGTAATCTCAATTGTCACTCTCTTTTTTCAGGGAATAAGCATTTCTAAATCATTACCTGAAGATAAATTCTATCCACTTATTAGTGCAGCGCAAGCAAAGGCATCTAATTCATCTTCCCAAGAAGCGTAAGAACAAAACCATTTTCCAATCACATGCTGGTAGTTTCTGAAAATATAGTCATTTATTCATTTTTATGTGCAGTGAGCTTTGCAAACCAGGAACCCTTGACCCTGAGAAGGTGAAGGGTAAGATCATAGCTTGTTTGAGAGGAGTAAATGGTAGAGTTGATAAAGGCAGACAAGCGGCTTTAGCGGGTGCAGTTGGGATGATTCTTTGTAATGATAAAGCATCTGGCAATGAACTCATTACAGATGCTCATTTGTTACCTGCATCACATATTAATTATAAAGATGGACTTGCTGTTTACTCGTATATTAACACTACTAAGTATTCATTCTTAACTCTAATCTCCCCCTTTTTTTAGTCAATTCATTTGTGTTTAATCCTAAAACTTGTCTATATAATTTGACAGGAATCCTCAAGCAAATATAGCTATATCTCCAACTGCAAAGCTTGGCACAACTCCTGCTCCATACATGGCTGCATTTTCTTCTGCTGGGCCTAACACTGTTACACCTGAGATCATCAAGGTTTAAATAAAATAAACCAACCAAACCATTGTATTATTATTAGTTTTATTTAATATTAATGTCTCTAAATAATAATAATGTTACATTGTAGCCTGACATTACTGCCCCTGGAATGAGTATCATTGCATCATATACTGAACTACCCACATCTCTTGAAGAAGATCGAACTTCACCTTTTTTCATCGAATCGGGTACCTCCATGTCCTGCCCTCATGTTTCTGGTGTTGTTGGTCTCCTCAAAACACTCTACCCCGACTGGAGTCCTGCTGCAATTAGATCAGCCATCATGACAACAGGTACTAATTTTCTTATTTTTTTTTTCACTAAAAAAATCTTCCTTTCTGCTACTAAAGTTTGCCTTATCTCTCAATCTTACCGCAGCAAGATCAAGGGACAACACTCTTCATCCAATATTAGATGGAAATTTTCAAAAGGCAACACCATTTAATTATGGTTCTGGACATATTAGACCGAATCGTGCCATGGATCCAGGCTTGGTATATGACTTAAGTGTCAGTGATTACTTGGACTTCCTTTGTGCTCTTGGCTACAATCAGTCCTTCATTGACCTCTTTTCTGAAGGTTATAAATGTAACAAAGAAGTTAGCCTTTTCGATTTCAATTATCCTTCAATGGCTGTCCCTAAACTAAGTGGTACAGTTACCCTCACTCGAAGATTAAAGAATGTTGGTTCCCCTGGAAAATATGCAGTTCGTATTAAAGAACCTTATGGATATTCAGTTTCGGTAGAGCCTAGTGTCTTGACATTTGACAAAATTGGGGAAGAAAAGAGCTTTAAGATCATTTTGAAAGCTAAGTGGACAACTTCAGATAAAGGGTATAAATTTGGAGGAATAACATGGACAGATGGTGTCCACTATGTTAGGAGTCCAATTGCTGTTGCTGCTGCTGCTGCTGCTTAGATATCACATTAGCTTAGTTATTTAGCCATTAGCGTTTAGGGGTTCTTTCTTAGTTATTAGGATTTAGTTATTTAGCTTTTGGGAAATAAGGATTAAATGCTATTTTCATCTTAATCATTTGGAAACTGGTTTCCATTTTAACTGTTTATAAGTTGAATTTCATTGAGCAAGATTATTATTTGTTTTGATCAGATTTTTTGCCAAAGTTTGTTTTAGTCAGATTATTGTTTGCTATGATATTTTTTTAGGTGATATTTTTGCTATGATATGGTTCTAACCATTAATTTCCTGGTAAGATTATTCTTCCTAATCATTAATATCCTGATTTGGGTATGTTTCTAAAACAATTTCTCACTGAAAAAAAATGGCTGAATCCAGTTCCCCTTTCTTGAAACAAGAGAAATGATTTGTCAGTAATCCTTTATAATGAAATGTGAATGAGAACAAAAGAGCATATAAGCCATATATGAGCATGTTGCAAGGGCTGAAATGCCAGAGAAAAATAAAAGGATATTTAAAACTCAAACAAGCTTGAAAATGATAGTGCACTGTGAAGCAGATATGGCAGTTAAATGTGGCCCATAGTAAGCAAAAGCTGTGTTTTTTTTATACTTTTTCCCCAATAAATTATGTGCCCTTCACTAGGCTAGACTGTATCAGATTCTTGAAATCATGGCCCATATCACCATGAACATCAATATTATAAGCATGAATGTTAACATGTTGTCTAGGCCTAGGCATTCAATTTCTTGTTTATCCTCTCCACTTATAGT
>CAOJBK015987936.1:0-10158 GCA_948294925.1 Codiaeum variegatum | reverse complement strand
CTGGATATCGCGTATACTGTTAGTGTGACTAGCAGGTTTCAATCCAAACCAGGATTGGATCACTTGATTACGGTCAAAGCTATCATAAAGTATTTGAGAAGGACTAAGGATTTAGTTTTGACTTATGGAGGTGGTGACTTGAGGATAAATAGTTTTACAGACTCTGACTTCTAGTCAGATGTCGATGATAGAAAGTCTATCTCAAGCTTCATCTTTACCTATAATGGAGGAGCAGTTTGCTGGAATAGTTCTAAGCAATGAACCACTGCAGACTCCACTACAGAGGCTAAGTACATTGCTGCATTAGATGCTGTAAAGGAAGTTATAAGGATCCAAAAGTTCATAATAGAACTATGTATGGTTCTCTATTCAGTCACCGATTTCTCTCTACTGTGACAACAGTGGAACCATTGCTTAGGAAAAGGAACCCAGGTCTCACCAGAAATCCAAACACATAGAAAGGCACTATCATATTATTAGAGAGATCATTAGGAGAGACGATGTCACCAAGCAGAAAACAGCATCAGCTGAGAACACAACAGGTCCCTTGACTAAAGTTATGAGTCAGTAATAGTTAGATTATCATCTTGAAAGTATAAGACTTAGATACTGTGTAGATTGGCTCTAGATTAGCTTTAGTATAAGTGGGAGCTTATTAGGGTTATATGCCTTAGAGCTTGTACTTTAAATATATATATTTGTAATCTTAATCCCGTTATGGCTTTTAATATATATGTTTCATTTAATGAATGCCTTCATTTTAGTGTATAACGTATATATGTTCCTTGAGTCTCATGTGAGAGAATTTATTCTCAATGAGTTTGAGAATTTGGAGATAGATTCTTTTTGTCATAGACTTTAAAGATAGTTCACAGTCATAGGATTATTGGTAGGAACGTCATTAATCCAGAAAGACCGTCACCTCCATTATCATCTATGACAAGTATGAGATACTTGTTGGTATGGAGGTAGTGAGTCTCATGCTATAGACATATGATGTCATAACAACATGTGGGCATCCTCATATAATGAGTAGGTCAAACAGTGACATTAGATAATAGACATATGGGTTTTATCCACTAGTCAATATCTTATTGTCTAGATCATAACTGTGCATATAATCCTTAGACTTAAGATGACATGTTATCTAACATATTGGTGGCTATGGTTTGTTACTGCTTACATACCGATGTTATCCAGGTATTGGTATATGGCATGTGGTAGCCATAATCAGTGATGTGTTGAGATAAGTTATATCCAAGAAAGGATTCATTAACTTGGGTAAACAAGAAAGGATTCCTTTAACTTTTGGTTGTTCTTGATACTCAAATCCTTGACCAAGGTAGTAAAGATTCACTAGAAAAAGTTTCTAGTAGGAATCGATTTATCGAGAACTTGAACTTGATATAGGTCATATTTATCTGGCATATACTATTCATGACCTTGGCTAAGATAAGAAATCCATAATGAAGGGATTCGAGTGCACGATAACTATGATGAAGAGGTCCATGCAATGTCAAGGATACAATTGTTGACATTCATTTCTAATTAGGTAGTCATGATATGTTATGCTAGATGTCACTCATGACTTATGGGATTGAGTGTGTTATGGGGATTACACACTTGGTGGGAAGAAAAGAGTTTTCTTTATCCCATTGCTAATTAGAACATTAACCTAGTAAGTCACACACTAAAAAACATTTCACATGGCTTGAAACTTTATCATATTAATAATTGATTAAAGAGTTTAATTAATTATTAATGATGATTAAATTAAACTTGTAATTAAATTTAAAAAGACCCTAGCATGTCTTGAAGTTTAATTCATAAAAGGATTAATTCAATTAAATCTTAGTTTGTATAAGATACAAATGGTTATGACTAATTGAATGGTTTTGGACTACATAAAAATAATTAGACTTAATCATGAGATGATTAACATAATCCACATTAGATGTGGTTAATAAGAGATTAAGGATGATTCCTACTAATTATACTTTAATGTTATTTGATTATTTGACTAATCTCATAATCAAATGGTCAAATAAACACACTTCCTTATTTCCTTCTTAAATTAAAGAAAAAGGGAAATTAGGGTATTGGTATAAGAGCATAGGCCACCATCTTTTTCACTAAGTGATTTTGAACTCAATCACTATTCACCTTCTTCTCTAAAGTGTAGAGAGAAAAGCACTCTAAGAGTTAGAGAAAGAAAGCTTCAAATTACCACACCAAATTAGAGAGAGGGAGTTTGTTTTTGAAGAAGAGTTCTTTAACCATAAACTGTTCTTCCAATTATTTGAGAAAGAGAGTGTGGAGATTTCAAAGGTCCAAAATAATCCTGTAGAGTCTCAAGTTCTCCACAAAGGAGCAAGAACCAAAAGCATTAGGGCAACCAAGAGAGGGTTCAAGATTCTTTAAGAGGAAAGGAGATACAAGCCTTTAGGAACACTTCGGTGTGAGTCTAACTAGAGGCTTCATACTTGATGAGCTAAATGAAGGAGGGGGTTAAGGTATTTGATACGTCAAACACTCTCCTAAGTTTCATTTGTGTTTTACACAATAAATTGGCTAAAGATCTTTGAATGAGATTATGGGTCCAAACCTAGGTTTAGATGTTCATTAAAGAGTTTAATGAACAACTAAACCTTCTATGTTAAAAGAGTTTGAACATAGAACTTGTTTTTACAAAAGTTTTGAAAACCAAAAATCAAACCATCTCAGTTCATGCGATTTTTGATTCTTTTTCTTTTTGCTTCCACTGCGTGGCTCATATTTTTCCTTCACTTCTTAATCATAATTACCATGCACTCGAATCCCTACATTAAGGATTCCTAATCTTAGTTAGGGTCATGGAATAGCCAAATCCTATATTCTTGATCATGTGACCTATATCCAGTTTCATATCTCGATAAACCAAATTCCTACGAGAAACTCTTTCTAGTGAATCTTATCTACCTTGGCAAAGGATTGTAGTATCAAGAAAAACTAGAAGTCATAGGATTCCTTCCTTGTCTACCCAAGTTAATGAATCATTTCTCGGAGATCATTTACCTCAACATATTACTGATTATGGCCACCACATGCCATATATTAATACTTGGATAGTATTAGTATGTAAGCAATAACAAACCATAGCCACCAATATTCTAGATAACATCTCACCTCAAGTCTAAGGAGTATATGCACAGTTATGATCTAAATGATAAGATATTGACTAGTAGATAATACCCATTTATCTATCATCTAGTGTCACTGTTCAAGTTTACTCATCTCATGAGTATGCTCACATGTTGTCACGACATCACATATCTATAGCACGAGACTCACTACCTCCATACCAATAAGTATCTCATACTTATCATAGATGACAACAGAGGTGATGATCTTCTGGATTAATGACTTTCCAACCAATAATCCTATGACCATGAACATTCTTTAAAGTTTATGACAAAAAGAATCCGTCACTCATATTTTCAAACCCTTTGAGAATATCTTCTTTTACATAAGACTCGTGGAACATATATACATTTAAACACTAAAATGAACAATTCATTAAATGAAATATATATTATATTGCCATTTGGGAATTATAATTACAAACATACATAATGTACACAACTTTAGGGCATACATCTCTAACAATTAAAAGTATAATTTCCACAATTCTCCTTTTTTGCTAGAAAAATACATCATTTAAATTTGAATAAAAAATCCACATGATGCTTTTCACATATTATAATTGTGATTTTGAGTAGTTAAATAAATATCTCATTTGCATTGGAGTATTTAATTTTGGATGCTAATTTGCTAATTTTTCTTTTGAAAATATGCTTCAATACTTTTTGTTATGTACCACAATTACAACTCTCAACACCAAATGAAATAATAACTATCACATATACTTGAGCCAACTATAACCCAATTTCACAAATAATTGAAATGATACTCAGCTGTTCCAATGTCAACAGAACTAATCCCAAATGAAGAGAAAAAATATTGCACAAGCATTGGCAAAATAATTCTTTCATATGAATAGTAATTTTTGACAATAAATGATTATAAAAATAACAAAATATCAAAATCTCTAGATAATTAATATAAGATAATTTTTTTTATGTGCACAAACAGCCAAGTAAATCAACTGCTTTATATGAATTCATTTGCTCGTTCACACGCAAATTGCAGTAATTAAATTAACAAATTCTAAATTCTAATAAATAAGCACCAGAAAAAGAATATAAAGAAGTAAATAGGATAAAATCTAATTGTTTGCCAACCATTGAAACTAATATTAAAATCTAACGAATTGTAAAATTTGAAAACTAAAAACTGCTACAATAAAGAGATAAGGTTTTACATACTTTCAATTAGAAGCATAAAAGATAACTGATCTTGTGAGTAGTGGAGATTAAGAGTCTGAATCAAGTTTTGATCGTATATGTGGAGATTATGGGAATTAAATCAAGTGAAAAAGAAAGAGATGGAAGGGAAGCAAAAGTGTAGTAGTATTTGTTTTTTTTTGTTTCCAGAAGGAGGCATAGTGTAGTGTGCAGATTGAAAGAGAGAAATTAAGGTTTAGATTAAAAAAAATTACTTATATATGTATTAATTTATGTATTTTATAAATATATATAAATTAAATAAATAAATATATATTAATGAAACCGGATTGGGAGTAAGGCGGGTTAAACAAATACCAACCCCACCCCCATTAATTTTAATATCAGGTTAACTCATAACCCGGTCAAATGTTGACTAACCTACACCGTTAGGGTTCGATCGGGCCGGAGCCCTGCGGGTTTAGGTTAATTTGTCATCACTATCTGCAGATGCCCAAGAAGAATTATAGTAGTTCATTAGTCAAATTCCTTTACTTAAAAAAATAAACTCAAGAAATAAATTTAATACAAATAAACAAAGAAGAAAAAAAAAAGAAAAATTGTTTAAATTAACAATCAATTCACTACTTTTGATATTGAACAATTATCTTTCCCAATAATGGTACCAAAAACTTAATAGGTCCTTTTTGTACGTGTACATATTATTCTTATAGTTTAGTGATAAGTACTGAGTATCATCTCCAAAGGAAAGGAAATACAAGTACTAATTTTGTATTTTCGATTATTATTTAAGCAATGGAATTCGAGTCAAATAATTAAATTAAACTAAAACTAACCAATTGTAATTAATCAAAGAAAATTCAATAATAACAACACACCTAATACTTGGGGTTTATTGCACAACTCATTATTATTTTTTAACTTACTTTCTAAATTCTCTCTTCATACATGATTGCTAGACCTAAGGCAAAAAGTTCTCCCGAATCAATTTACCAATATTTCTATTCCTAATAACTACCTTCGTGATACTATGTAATTAAAAGAACTTATTAAGTAATATGGAAATTAGTTTTGATGTCTTTTAAGAGTAATCTTATCCATAAGCATTACCTACCTTAAGTTAATTGATTTCACAATTTGATTTTAAATATCAACTTTCATAATTTTAATTTAAAACTATAAAATCTAAAATTCATTGGCTAAATCTAGATTTAAGCACAAAATCAATTAAATTCATTCAATGAAAATTTCAAATCTATTAAAATAATCAAGAATAGTAAATCATTGTAGCAACTACATGCCAAATCCTAAATTAAGGATTTAGCCACTGATAGTTCCAAAAATCTAAGAAATTGAATAAGTGTAAACATTTATTACAAAAGCTAAAGAAAAACTAAGAGAAATAGATAAGAAATTGAAGAACTCTTTAATCGATCCAAACCTTCAATTCTCTCTAAGAAATTGATGTTACTCTTGAATCTTGTATCTTGAAGCTTTAGATCGATCCAAACCTTCAATTCTCTTTAAAACTTGCTCTCAGAAACTCTAAAACTCTAATTTTAGGTTTGAAACTCAAATGCCCTTCAAATTCTACAATTTTCAACTTTTAGGGGACTTAGGTGCATCTGTAGGATGGAACATAAGGGTGTGCACTGGAAATTGAGAAATAGTAAAGAAGTCCATTTGCACAGCCTATGCATATGGAACATTAAGGTATGCAAATAGAACATAAGGTTTTTCTTGGATTTCTTTGCACATTTCAATTGCACAACCTGTACAAACACCAACGATCGTGCAACCTTCTCAACATCTTTAAATTTCCATTTTGATGTCCAATTTGTTCCCAAATAGCTTGAATTACTTCCTCATTCATTCCTTGACATCTAAAAATGCATAATTCCTAAAGAGAGTTGAAAAGGCTCAAGTACAAACATATTAAACTCAATTTATGGAGGATATAATTATAAAACACTATGAAAATCTATAACAAATATCATGTTATCATGGACCAACGGGATTTGAGTTTACCTTGAAAGAGCTTAAGCTAAGAGTTGTATAACAATACTTGATCCCCTATTTAAAATTCTCACCTCTTCTTAATGTGGGCATTATTCCACCTCTTGGTTCTTTACTTGCACATGTTGGCATTGTCATAAGTTTCCTTAGGCCACTCATCAAGCTCATTGACCTACAAGTTTCTCTTAAGCCCTGGTCTTTAGCATCTATTGAAGCTTTGCACGAAGTCATGGTTTTCTTTGAATAGAGTGGGCCAATAGAACCCCGTTTCTAACACCTTCTATGCCATTCTACTAGGCCCACAGTGTCCTCTAGCTAGTCCATCGTGGAATTGGCTCAAAATACTCATGGTTTTAGGCCATGCTATATATGTTCTAATGATCCTGCCAGCACAAATCCTAAAGAGAAATACATCCTCCCAAAGGTAGTATTTTAAAATAGAAAAGAATTTCTTCTTTTGATGATATGAAAGATCCTTTAGGAGTTCCCTAGCAGCAAGATATTTGGCAAAGCTAGTAAACTAAGGAGTTTTAAAGTTAGAATTACATACCTGACTTACCATGGTAAAGAGTTGCTCATTAGGAAAATGGTCATTGATATCCTCCTCTTCTATCTTTCCCAAATGATGGTTCTCAAGCCTTGAAAGATGATCCTTTATTAAATTTTATACCCCTTTCTTGTCTTTTCACCCTTCACTCTAGCAATCACTTCACTTTTCCACTTCTCTGAACCTTTTTCTTCTCCTCAATGAAATAGCTATAAGTTTCTCCCTTAGATTTGCTTCGGTTTTTCCAAGGAGATTATCTTATGGCTTTTCACTAGTGATCTTTGCAATTTGTCCAACTTAAACCTCAAGGTTTTAAATAGAGGCTTTTTGATTCCTTAGGATAGTCTTCATAGTTTAGAGCCTAATTTTCATTACAACCATAAATTTTTCCATCATTTATTTAAGATTAGATTTCCTAGGTTATTATGGAGCATAAGGAGGTGTTTGAAACCCAATGGATGGAATCTAGAAGGAGCTCTATTAACATTCTGATTTTGATACCTATATCCTGTTGTGGAATCTACCAATTATCAATCATAGCCAATGGATATGAATCCATTGGACAAGCTTTTTTTAGGTCAGTGAAGTCCACACACATTCGATAGTTATCGTTTTCCTTCTGCACTAGTACCATATTTGCAAGCCATTTAGGATATTGCACCTCTTTGATAAACCTTACGACCTCAACTTGTCAACTTTCTTATCATTAATTGTTTGACTCTTAGCTCTTATGTATCTCTTTTTTTGTTTGATGGGCTTAAATGCCAGATCCACATTAAGCCTATGAGTGATTACATTTGCATGGATCCCTAGAATTTATAAATAATCATAAGTAAAGGTCCCTTTGTAAGCCCTAATGATCTCCTTTACTGCTTCACTTTCTTCTATTGATAAAGTGGCATTGACTTTTAGACATTTCTCTGGTTCTATTTCTATGATAAGGCTTTCAATCTTTTCTCTTGGCTTCGTTCTCTATTATTTTGTATCTTTATTTTGTTTAACCCCTTCAATTATACATACCTCCCCAGTCTCAGTACGGGAGTACACATCCATTTTCGAGTGAATTCAACTTCACCTTTCATTTTGGAGGTTCCATAAACATGTAAGTCATTCCCAGCTGGTAAAAGAACTATGAACCTATACTTCATCACACTCACCTCTGCATCTAAGTCCCATAGGAGGGGTCTTCTTAGAAGAACATTATAGGCCAAAGTATCTTTACCACCACAAAAAGAGCAATAATAGACATGCATCTCAAAGTTGTTCCTATAATGGATGGTAATTTGATATACCCTGCTCTCAGTACTTTTGTCTTGTTTAGGGTCTTGACCCACTTCATCAACACTTTCAACTAAGAGACCTTCAAACCCATCTTTGTGAAGGCCTCATAAGACAAAATATTTGTAGAACTCTTTATCCTCCAATATCCTATACACTATGAAATTAGATATGACAATTATATGAAAATAGAATTAGCCTTTGAGGATTTAACTACCTCTACTTCTTCAACCCATTATTTCATGCCATTTCAATACATGAATTTTGTGGACTCTCGGCTTTGAGCTACGACTTTCCTCATGCCTTTACTTTTTGAGGCTTCTTGGGGTCTTTCTGTGAGACAAGTTATGTTCATCATTAACCACTGGTTGCTCTCTATCTCTCAGTTCCTTGATAAACCCTTTCAAATATCCTTACTTTATGAGCCTCTCTATCTCCTCCATCTGGTTTCTACAAGTATCATTTGTGGCCATGTAGAACTTGGGCTTATCCCTCTTCTTAGGGTGCCTCTTCAAAGTCCTCGGTCTCTACCATATTGCTTGATCTTGGAAGGATGCAAAGTCCACTTCATGTCAGGCATTGAAGAGAGTTAATTTTAAAGAATCAAAGCCTCTCTTTGATGCTTCTTTTTCCTTCGATTGAGAATTTCCTCCCTTAGACCCTCCTAATTTTCCCTTCATCTTTGTCTTCTCTAATGATCTCTCTGCCTCATCGCTCTTTCTCTTTCAGGTGAATTAGCTAACCTGAAAGGCATCGTCCTGTCTAATGTATTTTTGGACAATATTGATGGCATCTTCGAACTTCCAAGGGAGTTTTCTGGATAAAACTTTGAAAAAGTTTATGTGTATAGTGAAATTCTATAAGGCTTCCATTACTCTGACCTAGTCCAAATTTGTGTCTTTCATGGGTTTCTGTACTAATCTAGCTAAAATGTCTCTTAGTGGCTCATTTGTTCCTTACTTAACAAGCTTTAAAGCTTGTGTCTGCATCTTTATTGGGATGCTAGTTGCAAATCTCTTCACGAAACTCTCTACTAAGTCTTTAAAGTAGTCATTGCTTCCTTCTTCTAATCCATCATGCCATCTCATAGCTACTCCATCCAAAAATCCCTTAAAGACTCTATATAACACCTTATATGTATTCATTAACAATTCTATTGCATGCTTATAATTCAATATGTGTACTTCTAGATCAGTGAAGCCGTCATATTTGGTCAACCGGGGTGCTTTAAACTTTTTTAGCATATGAAAATCTATAATCCTTTTGATGAAAGGAGACTTTAATGTCAAGACTAAGTCTTTATTATAGAGAGATTTCTTTTTCCTTGAAAATTCTTCAACATACTTTCTAATAGCTTCTCTCACATCTTAAAGATTTTAACTTAATGTCTCATGCTCCTTCTTATCTCTTCTTTGCAACTTATATCTTTGGGAGGCCCTTCTTTCAAATTTCTTGCTTTTGGCATGATTTTCCCTACTATTTTCTTGTTCATTCCTGGTCACACTAACTTCCATTCCTGGTCACACTAACTTCCTCTTAACTATCTTCTTCCTTTACTTCTCTTCTGCTTCCCCTTCCGTCTTCTCCTTCCCATCTTCTAGCTTTGCATCTTTCATCTCTTATTTGGGAAGTATTAGCTACTCCCATGGCCCCTATTACTAACCTTAATCTTCTTGTATTTATTGGTTTGCTTCTTTTGGGGGAGTTTCAAACAATCATTATTTGATTGGTCTCTCAAAAACTTCTAAGGCTTCATGTGTGTTTTTACGTGTAGGGCTTGGGCTCTATAATAGTTGTAACAAGGGAGCTAGTGTGCTTAATACATTATATAAGGCAAGAGCTAGCTTTGTAGGAATTGTAATAGAGGTTTGGGTGGGTGGGGGGGGGGGGGGGGCGCGGGGGGGGGGGAGGTGGAGGGGGGGGGGGGGATTAGTGAATGTATTTGGTTATTGGGTTTATATTATAAATTTGGTA
>CAOJBK015986747.1:0-17432 GCA_948294925.1 Codiaeum variegatum | reverse complement strand
TAGTAAGTCACATACCAAATGGTGATTCCCATTAGCTTGTATGTATCATATTAATGATTAATTAAATAGTTTAATTAATTGTTAATGATGATAGAATTAAACATGTAATTAAATTTATAGGATCCTAGCATATCTGGATGTTTAATTCATAAAAGGAAATTTCAATTCAGTCTTAGTTTGTATGTGATACAAATGGGTAGGACAAATTGAAATGGTATTGGACTAATGATAAAAAAAAATAATTAATCTTGATGTGAGATGTTAGCTTAATCCATATGGGATGTAGTTAATTATGGATTAAAGATGATTCCTACTAATTATATACTTAATCTAGTTGATTAATTGGTCAGTCATTTAGTCAAAAATCAACTAGAACAAGTAACCATTATTTTTCCACATAGTTCCTTAATTTAAAGAAAAGTGGGTGGAGAAGTTATGGGTATAAATATGGGTTGCTTCATCTTTTTTCCTGACTTGGCCGAAATTCACTTCACTCACACACTCAAAGAGAATATGATGAATTTACTATTCATCATCTTCTCTAATGAGTTAGAGAGAGAAGCTCTCTAAGAGTTAGAGAGAGAAAGATTCAAAATCACACCAAATTGAGAGGGCAAGTTTGTTTTCAAGAGTATTTCTTCAAGAACAAACTCATTTTTGAATTAACCCTTGGGAAGGGAGTGTTGAAAAGCTCAAGTCCAAAGCCATCCTTAATGTCTCAAGTTCTCAAGTAAAGAAGCAAGAATCAAGCATTTGGGTGATTCCAATGGAAGGAGATTCAAATTTCTTGAAGAGACTAGAGAACAAGCTATTGGGATAGCTCGGTATGTCTCAAGCTAGAGGCTCCACATTTGAGGAGCTTAATGAAGGAGGGTGAGAGGTATGTATGCTTCTTACCATTCTTTGTTCAACTTGTGTTTTGCACATAATTGATGAGAATATCCATGGTTGAATTATGGGCCTTTCATAGGGTTTAGACATTAGCAAAGTGTTTGATAAATGAATAAATCCACTGTGACAAAAGAGTTTTGACAAAGAAATGACTTTTTAAAGTGTTTGAAATTTCAAATGATTTTTGCAAAATAATGTTGAAAAATGAATTTACTAAAATCCTAGGTTAGGGCATATTTCAAAGAGTTTGAAACATTGTGTAACTTATCTTTTTTAAAAGAATTTTAACAAAATATTATTTTCAAAAAATTTTTGAAAATCAGAATGCGAATCTTTCGAGGGATTCATCTTTCCAAATTTGCTTCTGCTGCATGGCTCGTTAAATTCTCCCTTCAGTGACAACACGTGGACACTCATGAGATGAGTAAGTCAAACAGTGACATTGGATGATAGGCACATGGATTTTATCCACTAGTCAATGTCTGATCATCTAGATTGTAATTGTGTATATAATCCTTAGACTTGAGGTGATATGTTATCTGACATATTGGTGGCTATGGTTTATTACTGCTTACATACTAATGCTAACCAAGTATTGGTGTATGGCATGTGGTGGCCATAATTAGTGGTATGTTGACATAAGTGATATCCAAGAAAGAATTCATTAACTTGGGTAAACAAGGAAGAAATCCTATGACTTCTGGTTATTCTCGATTCACAAATTCTTGGCCAATGTAGTAAAGATTCACTAAAAAGAGTTTCTGGTCAGATCGAAGTCATATAATCTATCATATAGGGTTTGACTATTCGATGACCCTAGCTAAGATTAGGAATCTATAATAAAGGGATTCGAGTGCACGATACTTATAATCAAGAGGTCCATGCAATGTCAATGATACAATCACCGACATTCATTTCTAATTATGTAGTCGTGATATGTTATGCTAGATTCCACCCATGATTTATAGGACTAAGTATGCATTGTGGATTACATACTTGGTGAGAAGAAAAGAGTTTTCTTTATCCCATTGCTAATTAGAACAAGAACCTAGTAAGTCAAACACCATAAAGCATTTCCAATGGCTTAGTATTTTATCATATTATTAATTGATTAAAGAATTTAATTAATTATTAATAATGATTGAATTAAACTTGTAATTAAATTTACACAGATGCTAGCATGTCTTGAAGTATAATTTATAGAGGGATTAATTCAGTTATGTCATAGTTTGTATGAGATATAAATGGGTATGACTAAATTGATATGGACTAAGATAAATAATAATTAATTTACATGAGATGTAATTAATTATTGGCTAAAGTGATTCATGCTAATTACTTGTGCTAATCAAATTGATTAATTGATTAATTGTTTAGTCAATTAGAAACTAGCACAAGTAGCCTATCATCTCCACTAACGTTTCCTTGATTTAAGGAAGTTTAGTTGGAAGAAGCATGGATATATAATGTGGGAGTGTTATCTTTTTTGCCTAAGTGATTTGAACATTAAGCACTATTCATCTTCTTCTCTATTAAGTTATAGAGAGAAGCTATTTAAGAGTAAGAGAGAGAAAGTTCAAATCAACATACCATTTTAGAGAGAGGGAGTTTATTTTTGAAGAAGAGTTCTTCAACTATAAACTCTACTTGTAAATCCTTGAGAAGGAGTGTGTGTAGAGATTGATGTCTAAACAAATCTCCAAAAGTCTCAAGTCCTCAACCAAGAAGCAAGAACCAAACATTTGGGCACCCAAGAGAGGGTTCAAGCTTCTTCAAGTAGACATGGAGACACAAGCTTTCGGGATAGCTTCGGTGTGAGTCGAGCTAGAGCCTTCGCACTTAAGGAGCTAAACGAAGTAGGGAGTTAAGGTATTTGATACATTGAATCTTTTCTTTGTTGCTATTGTGTTTTGCATAATAATTGGTTAAGTATCCTTGATTTGAATATGGGTCCAAACCTAGGTTTAGATATTCATTAAAGAGTTTAATGAATAACTAAACCAACCATGCTAAAAGAGTTTTGGCATGGTAAATGACTTTATAAAAAAATTTTGAAAATAAAAAAATTGAGTCACATCGGATTTTCGATACACTTTTTTGCTTCTGCTTCATGACTCATATTTCATCCTTCAGTACACCCCCAGATAATGTTTTAGTTTGTGACAGACCCATACCAGGGCTTGGTAGAGCTTTTCAATGTACTTGTACTTGAGTTCATGTGTCAGCGTTCTCTTACTCAATTAGTAGATGGCATTCTTTTTGTGTGAATTCGGAGCTTTCTAAGCCAGCATTGCTCCTATGGCTTCTTCAGTAATAGTTAAGCAGAGTAGTAAAGGTAGACCAGGTCTAGGAGGTTGTAGGTTTGGTGGACTCAGAAGATACTTCATAATATGGTCGAAGGCTTTTTGACACTCCTCAGTCCATTGCTTAGAGAAATTCTTTTTTAGTAAGTCAAATATTGGGCAGTAAGTATCAGTTAGTTGGTGAATGAACCAACTGATATATTGAAGGCGGTTGAGGAAGCCTCATATCTCCTTTTCAATTTTAGGAGGTGGCATGTCAAAGATGGCTTTAGACTTGGCTAGATCCACTTCTATGCCTTTCTTGCTAACCAAGTAATCGAGGAACACTCTAAATGAGGCTCTAAATATGCACTTATTAGGATTTAACTTGAGATTATACTGTCAAAGTCTAAGGAATAACTTCTCTAGTGCTTGTAGATGAAGTTCAGGAGTTGCGCCTTTAATGACCATGTCATCGACATATACTTCCACCTCTTTATGCATTAAGTCATGGAAGATTGTAGTAGCCATCCTCTGATTAGTGGCTTCTGCATTATTTAACCCGAATGGCATTTCTCTGTAGCAATAGGTACCCAATTTCATGAGAAAAGATATTTTTTCCATATCTAGAGGATGAACCAGGATTTGATTCTACCCCAGGGCCAGATCGGTAATGCGTCAACCAAATGGTGTATGTAGGGTAGTGGAAAATCATCCTTGGGGAAGGCCTTGTTCAAGTCCCAATAATTCACACACATTCTGACTTTGCCATCCTTCTTTGGTACTGGGACAATGTTTTCCACCAAGACGTGTATTTGATTGGCTCAATGAATTTGTGAGCAAGCTGTTTAGATACTTCTTCTTTGATTTGAATAAACCAGGCTAGCTTCATTTATCTGAGTTTCTGTTTGATAGGCTTGCAGTCTGGATAGGTTGGAATCATGTGGACGATGATGCTTGGATCTAGTCCAGTCATATTACTGGGTTGTCAGGCAAAGCAATCTTCAAATCTTTTGACGATAGACTCGGTGTCCTATTTGTTTGAGCATGAAGATGCAATGAATGTGTTTTTAGGCATGTCATGAGTGTTAGTGTTTATGGGCTCTTTAACTGCATCTTTTATTTTATTTATTATTATCATTCTCTTTTTCTGTTTGTTTGAGGTCAGATTCATCAATTGGAACAGCAAAAGAAAACATAGAAATAGGCTTATAACAAGAAATTTTAGATGTCTTATTAATAGAATTGGGATACAGATCACTAGTTACATCATACTCATAGTTAAATCCTAGTGGACCTATTACATCATATTCAGATTCAGACTCAGAAGAGGACTCAGAACTAGTATTTGACTCAGACTCAGACTCAGCTTTAGTTTCTGTTTCAGTCTCAATTTTAGATTTAGCTGCTTCAAATGGACTCTCATCAAAACACCAGTTCTTCAGTTTCTCCTTAGCAGGCTTAATCAGAGCGGAGAAGTCATATTTCTCCTCTTTGTTAGTGAGAATAGCTATGTCGCCAAAAAGGCTTATTTCTATGTTCTCTTCATAATCATCATCAAAGTAATATATGAGCTAGCAATCCTCAGTAGTCAGTTTCACATTAGAGAACAACTCAAATCCTAGAATTCTTATACTAGATACAGGATAGATCCATGGTTCAACGAAATCATAAAAGGAACTATTTCTCATTCCTTGATGAAATAGCCATTAAGTGTTCTGAAATAGGGCCTTAAGATGATATCGAATTCACCCCTTTCTTTTGCAATTATAGAGTTCTATCTGGACTTAGCCTTTTCTTCCTTAATTTCTTCATCACCCAGCTTATAACCCAGACCAAACAGTGGGGAAGATATGGGTACTCATCAAAGGACCTGATACCTTATTGATTCTTACCCAGGCCTATCCCAGGAAAATAGGCCATATGTTTGAGAACAGTTCCCACCATTGGATTGTAGTATGGATCAAAGTCCAAAACAATTGTTTCTTTGAAGTCTTCGGTAGTGTGAATGAATTGAATAAATGAGAACTCAGATAAAGGATATACCGAAAACTCAGGCTAGATCTCTAAGATGGGTATGGTGTTTGGGACTTCAGATTTTCGAAACAGAACAGCCTTAATGGTAACAATGCCACCTTTCAATGGGAACTTGACCTTTTGGTGTAGAGTAGATGGAACAGCTTTGGCCTGTTGGATCCAAGGCCTGCCCAGAAGTAGATTAAAGTATGAAGGTACATCAATAACTTGAAAAGGGACTTTGAAAGTTGTTGGGCACATGGTAACATTCAGTGTAGCCACCCCAGGAACTTCTCTTTTAGTGTTGTTATAAGCCCTTACAATCTGATCGGAAGGGGAGAAATCAATGGCAGCCAACCCCAAGCAATTTATAACTTTCAGAGGGAAAAAATTCAATGTGGACCCGTTGTCAAATAAGGTCATAGGGACATTCTTCTCGCTTGTGATAATAGTGATATATAGAGCATCATTATGAGGATCCCCAGGTGAAATCTCATTGTCTGAAAAAGAAATAGTGGTTCCCCTTGTGGCTCTAGTGTTAGATGCAACTAAAGTTTTAGGGGATATATTAGATGATGTTTAGGTCTGACTCAACGCTTTACAAAGAGCTTGGCGATGAGGTTAAGAAGACATGAGTAAATTCCAGTTTGAGAAGTTAGCTTGTGTCTTCTTAAGTTGTTTCAATATGGGATCCTCATCAGGTTCAAGAGTCCTTTTATTCTGAGCCACTGGTAGGCTTGAAGATGAGGCAACAACAGGAGCTTGAGTAATTCAGCCACTTCTAGTTATAGCATCTATCTCTTGGCCTAAATGCCTCTGGACTATGATGACACAACAATAATCATTGTGAATTGACCTCCCTAAGGAAATTTGGTCAATCAGTAGTGAGCAAACTGGGGAGGGTGACCTTTCTAAGGAAGATTGGTTGCCTCTAGTGTAATGATAGTTACTCAGTGGTATGGCATCAGTAATGAGATCTGTCATATCACCCTCTTCAAATTCATTTAGTATTGCATTAACACTGTGTTTAGGGAGGGGATTAGTGCCAATGTTGATTTTGGGTAGTAAGAGCTTATCATCACCAATGAGATCTTGAATTTTATGGCGAAGGGCCTTACAATCATCAGTTTTGTGGCCTAGCCCTTGATGATAATCACATCTCTCAATCATATAAAAATTCTTGGGCAGTGGATTGGAAATTGGCTTGGGCTCCAACGGTTTGAAAGCCCCCTTTTCTATGTACTGTTTGAGAAGGTAAGTTAGTGTTAACTTTTTCAAATTAGAGAATTCCATTCTTTGTATTTGGAGTGGTTTGTGGGCTAAAATTTCATTAACCTTGCTATCTTTCTGTGTACCAGTGGCTTTCTTAAACCGAGAGGATGAGGCCTGGGTTTCATCCTTAATAAGGATAGATTCTATTACATCCGCTAGGTGAGAACCAATAGCAACCAAAGCCTTGAAATTAGGAAAATGATGTGTTATCATTCTACCTCAAAACACAGGTAATACGTTCTTGACAACTATGTCAATTTGCTCAGAGTCAGTTGGTCTATTAACCATTTAGGTGGCTTTCTCCCTCCATTTAGCAATAAAGGTGATAAAAGTCTCCTTAAGCAGTTGCTTGGCTGTTTCAAGGTCCCTTCTCTTAATATCAACCTCTTGATTATAGGAATATTGTTTAACAAATTTAGCACAGATAGATTCCCATGTCTATTTCTTAAAATCATCAATTTGTGAAACCAGGTCAGAGCTGTACCACCGAGTGATTATTGGAAAAGCCGAGCAAGGAGCTTATTTTCCACCCCCATAGGATGGAGCACCCCATCATATATTCTTAAATGTGTCTCTAGATAAGAAGTACCTCTGTATTTCTTAAACTATGGCATCTAAAATTTTGGGGGAAGTATTACTTTAGGGACAGGGCTCAATCCTTTTATGTCTAGGACCTTTTCCTTCTTTTTAAGGGTTTTTAAGGGTTTGCAAGTCCCTTTCCATTTCTTCATATTTCTTGGCTATGTCCTTAAAGAAAGGATGTTCTTTGATCCCTTTTGGGAAAGGATCCACAGCAGGGGTGACAGGAGTGTTGTTTCCATGGCCAGATTATGGATTCAACACAATCACTTCATCAGCTAAAGTGTCAGAGGTTGTGGAAGTATGGTTAGTGGGCTGGATCCTGACTTGGCTCAATATAGTATGAACTTTACCCAGAATGGCTTATTCTTGGCTTTGCATCATTTCAGTGAGGTTCTCTTATTGGACTTACATATCATCTTCCTGTCTTTGGATGAAGGCAGCCAGTATAGCAGCAAGGTCAGTTGATGCAGATGCATCAAGTGGAGCTTATGGAGTAGGTGGAGCAATGGGGTCACCAGTTGAGGTGCTAGTGGGAGCACTGGTAGCAGTGGCATCAACATCATTGGGAGGAATGAGGTTGTCCCCGGTTGACATGGTAGCCTTTTGGGAAAAGGGAAAGAAAACAAAGTATCAATTTTGAAAGAAATAGGTAAAGCCAGGTGCATGCAGGTAAAGAGAAAGGTTTTTTTGAAAGGTTTGGTTTTCTATCTGGAATAGTGCACTTTATCCAATTTCAATTTTTGAATGTAGTGATGAATGGATGTATGCATGAATGAAAAGGGTTTCATGATGACGGTAATATAGAGTCCATTAGGGTACACGGGACTTAGGGTCAACTATAATCATTACATCATGGCTTGGTGGTTTAAAGGCTCCCCATTGGCTAGAGGTCTCGACACACCAAACCACAAGAATCAAGGGGGCCAGAGTGGGTCAAAGAGTTATATGTTCCTCATTATTCCAACTGAAAGGATCAGTTGGGGCGCCCTTAAGTTGGATGATTTCTCTATTGGTGAATTAGTCCTAAGGAAGGAAACTCATTCAATGCTACTCTCTATCTGAGTTTTCCTAATATAAAGGTGCATAGGAAGTGATGCATGAGAACTTTAATTTTGCATGATTTCAGGCCAAAATTTTGTATTTATAAAATAACCCACTGTGGAGTCACCAAACGTCCCCTAGTGGAGTCACCAGCTGTGAGGCCACGTACATACGGCCCGTGGGATTTTCCCCAAAAAGCTCGCCAATGGACCTTTGTCAAGCCTGAAGGAAACCTTTTAGATTGCGCTTTTGAAGCATCGTGGATTGTGGATCGAGCATCCACATGTGTCCATTGGAGTGCACGTCATTTGTGAATTGTGTAGAGTCGCCACTTAACCTTTAAGCAAAATCATTTTTATTCTGAGGTGATTAAAAAACCTTTTTGTTGTAAACTCCATTTTAGAAAAATATCAGTTTTCTACCTAACTAGAAAAGCTGTTCTTTTTTCAATCAGAGGGGGTTTCAGGGTTCGTAATCTGAAAATATTTTAATAAAAATAGTTTTTGTATCATTTTAATTAAAATAAAGTTTTGGCCAGAAAGAAATCATGCAAGTTCAGTTAAAAGGATTGGTTTTCATGTATGCATGAACATTTATATCGGATGAATGCCTGAACATGCTAGTTTTCAAATGACAATCATAAAGTGGTAAATACAAGCAATTTTTCCAGGGGTCCTTCCCCTAGCCCACTTCAGGTTCTAGGGAAGGCACAACACCCCAAATAAAGCAATAAAGATTATTACAAGCAAAACCATAGAAATAGGGGATCTTCCCTCCAGTAATATGATTTGGGAGGAGCACACATTCCCCAATGCCATACATCAAACAACATAAGAAATATGAATAAATTGCACAATGAACAAGTTCGAATAGAAAATCAATGGAATAACATAATAATAAAACAAATAATAACAAAGATAGCGATAAAAGATAAAGGTTTGGAATTGAAGACGTGAAAGGCTTGCCAGCGTATCCCTTTGAATGGGAATCAAACCCCATATCGTTCTCCCTTCTCCCAAAGGGCGGGGGATGTTCAGATAACAGTGGGGTAGTTTGTTAGTTTAGTAGCTAATTGATTTTAAGTTTGTAAAAATAATTAACTGAAAAGGCTATTAATCAATTCTGACACTTGATTAATGAAAATTGGATTTTGAATGTGAATGTACCTAAATTGATTTTAGGGTTTGGTTGATTTTAATTATGAAAACAATTTTCATCAATTACCTTAATTTTGAATTAAAGGGCTTAACAATTATTCTGAAAACATGCCTTGGGTCTGAATTAAAGGAGTTAAAAATAGATATTTGATTAAAGGTAAGAACTACAATGTACCTTGTTTACCTTTTTGCGGGGTTTGGCGATTGGGGGGTCTGACGGTTTGACAAAGTCGAAATGGGTTTCCATTATGTTCAGAGAGTGCTGATTGACTATCTGGATTGATGTAGAATGGACTGAATTGAATGCTGACAGATCGGATTGATCATCTATAATGTTTGTAGTATAAGTAATGTGGTTTTAAGGCTTAGAGTATAGTAAAATAGCATAAAACTAGTGTCCGTAGGTGTGTTCTATAAACTAGAAAAAAGTGCATAAAAAGGTTGAAACCCAGGTCTATTATGGATGGTCGAATTTATAGAGAAACGAATCAGAAAAAACCTAAACTAACTGGTACGTGCGTCACACGCTCTATGCATGCGCGTGGGCCATCACGCATGCTTGACGAACTTGATGCATGTATTGAAGGCTTCACGCATGCATGAAGTCATTTAAGCATGTGCCAAGTCGTTTTGGGCCTAGGTTTTTCCTGTGCCTATTTTTTTGGGTGGGTCTGGTTCGGTTTAGTCTAATTTAGTTTTTTAGGTTTTCTAGTTTAGTTTGAAGTCCAATTTGAGCCCGGTCAAATCCGTTGGGCTAGTATTGACGGGTCGCATGCAATGGTGCCAAAATGAGAGTTCACAATTGTGCATATGATTCTTTGAATTGAGATGACATGTTATCTAATATATTAGTGGTTATAATTCGTTACTGCTTACATACTTCTACTAGACACGTAGAGGTATATGGCATGTGGTAGTTGTACTCAGTGATATATTGAGGTAAATGTTCTCCAATATAGAATTCATTAACTTGGGTAAACAAGGAATGAATCATATGACTTCTAGTTCTCTTTGATATAAAATCCTTGGCCAAAGTAGATAAGATTCACTAGAAAGTTTTTTCTAGTAGGAATCAGGATTAGAACTTAGAAGTGGTCATATGATCAAAGCAAATAGGGTTTGATGAATCTATAACTTTAGCTGAGATCAAAAATCTATAATGAAGAGACTTGAGTGCATGGTAATTACGATCAATAGGTCCATGTAAATGTTCATTGATTTATTCATCGACATTCATTCCTATTTAGGTAGCATGATATGTTATGCAAGACATCACTCACGACTTACAAGACTATGTATGAAATGGGATTCTATACATAGATAAAGAGAAAAAGAGTTTTCTCTATCTCATTGCTATTTATGACATGAACCTAGTAAGTCAAACGATGTAAAGTGTTAAGGAGCATTGAATAAAGATATTATATATTAATATTTAATTGAAGTGTTCAATTAGTTATTAATTATAATCAAATTAAACTTATAATTAAATTTACAAAGACCCTAGCATGTCTTGAAGTTCATTTTATAAAGAGTGTATTTCAATTTAGTTGATGTTGTACTAGATGCAAAATATTGAGAACTAAATTAAAATTGAACTTGGACTAATAAGGAATAAATAATTAATTATGAGATAATTAATTATTTATTATGTAGAAATTGTCCACTAACTAAAATGAAGACAACTCACCCTCCACTAGCTATATGTCTTAACAAGTGTTTTCATGTAATTCACTTGGACATGACATGTGTCAAAGTTAGTGGAGAAGAGAGGTGAGTCATCCAAGTTAGTGGATTGTCTCTACAACTCAATCACATAAAAGCCAAAAGTGTTTTGCCTTGAAATAGTTAAGTGAGTAAGTTATTTTTAGATTTTTGAGAGACAAAGAGAAAGAAAGAAATTTGAAGTGTTCACTTTCTCTTCTTCTTCTAACTCTTAATTGAAAATGACCAAAAGTTAAGGAAGTCCAAGCTAAGAACTCATACTTATTCCCTAACTTAGAAAAAGGACTTGAACCTTATCTAGGGCAACCTAGAGGGCATGGCTCAAGTTCATCATCAAGTAAAAGGAGATCCTTACTTGCTTAAGTTTAGTGTGAGATAAACTCTAGGTTTCACATTTGAGGAACTAAATGAAGGAGGGAAGAAAAGGTATTTGATACGTCATTCTCTCTTCTTTGTATTAATGTATTTTGCACAAAATTGGTGATCAAAATTTTGTTGGATAAAATGTGGTCCTATTGTGTTCATCTAATTTTATCAAAGAGTTTGATTTAATTATATGAACTCTTTTTGTTGAAAGTGTTTTGCCCAAACCTTTAAATGGAAAAAAGATTTTAAAAACTCAAAATAGAAAATCGGTTTTTCACTTCTGCTACGCGACTCGCCTTTTCACTTCACAAATTGCCTAAATAGTTTTGGTGGAAAGATGAACCAAACATAAATTGAATCATAAACCTAGAAGAAAAAAACTGAATTAATTAATTAATTATATATATGATCTATTAGAATAAATTTTATAAAAAAAGTTTGTAAGTATATAAATTTTTCCATTCCCTAAACAACGTGTATAGATTAGGGAAAATATTTTGATTAATAAGAGAATTTTTATGATTTTCTCCTACTCTAATTAGGACCAAATAATACATTTATTTTATCTAAATAAATATGAAATTTATTAACCAAATTAAACAAAGTAAAAAATCTAATTAATATCAAGTTAGACATTTATTTTACGAAAATAAATATGAAATTTACTGTCTAGAGAAGTTATTATTAGATTAACACTAAAAATATAAATAAGAATTTGAGTTCTATTAAATATATTATTTTCTCTTATTTGAATTCTATTAAATTTGTATATTAATCATTATTAAATTATGAATAAAAATATAAATAAAAATTTAAATTCTATTAAATATATATTATCTTCTCATATTTGAATTCTATTAAATTTATTATCTACAAATATACAAAAATAACACATATTTTTATTTTGATATTATTTTCACATATTTCTATTACTTATTAATTCGATTATAAGTCCCAACTCATATTTTATTTTTTTCTCATTTATAGATAGAATTTGAGAATGCCTGTTTTTTTTGTCTAATGATCAAATTTCATTTAATTGATCTTTCCGCTCATTTTAAAAGTATGTATATAATTTTATTATATGATATAAAAATAAGTATATAATTTTATTTTTGATTACTTTTTTTTTGTTATTGTACTTATGTCAACAAAGCGATTATGACTAATGAGGATAAAAAGAACAAGCGATCATTCGACTGACAATACATTAATTTAATAATTTTGTGATTAAATATCTCCAATGGTCGATTTTTAGGATAAAAATAATATTCATTCTTGAGAAATTTAAATAGTGCTATTTAATTTATTTTAATTTTATAAAAATATATCAAGATTAATTAAATAACATATATAATGACACCTTAACAATGCGCACGTTTTTTAAAAAAAAAATCTAGTCTAAGGAGTATTAACAATATTATTACATTATAAAAAATTATTATTCATATAGCCTCAAGGGTCACATGAAATATTGAAGTTTCTACATAAACTGAATTTTATATTGCCCCTTGACGAAAACATTTAAAAAAAAAAAGGATTCTTATTTTTCTCTTCCCTTTTCCAATTTTACAATCTGAAAGTTATTTCTTACAAGTGTCTGTGCAACATGATCCATAACTCATTGTTTTGCAAAAATGTTCCAGAAATTTGTAATCCTTTCTCAGTAGAAGGATTGGCTTGAAGAGAAGGCACGATGTTGGCCAAGCAATTCAAGATTCAAAGAGCTATCCTGAGAAGTGATTGCTTGAATTCTATTCAAGCATTGAACCGTACCAGCAGCCAAAGATATTTTATGCTTAACTAAGTCTTTTAAATCATGTTATTTCACTTATCTAAACATATTGTGTAATTCGGTGGCACATGTAGTTGCCAAAAAAGCTCTTGATTATTTACATACTTTGCTAGATGGTCCTATTTTGCTATGGCTTAGAGGCCAAATTGTTAATCATCCAGACATGTAATTTTTATGATATTTTAATGGATTGAAACTTCATGTTAAAAAAAATCTAGTGAAATAAATTTATGATATTGTGAAGTCAACAATGAATAGTCTTAGTATAAGAAAATATACTAAACAAATAGTTAGATAGAGGGGGTGTGAGGCCTCGTCCAAGTCTGCGGGATTTCTCAGTGCGCTTTCGAGTTTAGGGCTTAAGGAAACTGACCACGAAAGGTCAAATTGCACATAACATCGCAGTTGTGGACAAGTCCCGCATTTGTACACTCCACATGTGTTTGTTGGTGTGCAAGTGTCACGTGATTGATTCGTCACTTAATCTTTAAGAAAACGGATTTTCCTTAGATGATTAATAAACTAATTTTTTTTAACTCCATTTTTTAAGAAAATCTATTATTTTACCCAATTAGAAAATGTTGACCCTTGAACTATAGTTGGGTTTGGAGATTCGTGATTTGATAAAAACATTTATTTAGAAAAAGATTTGCCAATTTCATAAATAGGTTTGGCTTAAGAAAATATATTGTTTCCGTTAAAAATAGATTTTCATGTATGTATGGTATATCGTAATGATGCATGAGTAATTAAAGCATGGTAATTTATGATGCGTGAACAGACTATTATATGTACGACATCCATAATGCAGAGAGCAATAAAGAAATTAAATAGGGGGCCCTCCTCTAGCCCACTGTCGGTTCTAGGGAACGCACTTATCCAAAAAAAAAGCAATAAAAATAATTACACTGAAAAATAATAAATCAAACATGGGATCCTTTCTCCAGTCCAAAAGGATCTGAGAAATGCACACATTTCCCAATACAAATCCATAATCAAAATAAAAATAATACGAACACATACAACAACATATAAAAATAGAACAAGTACTAATAACAGAAACAACAACATTAATAAATAAAAAGGGGAAAAAAGTAAAGAACACACATTTTGGAGTTTAAGCCTTAAGAACAGGCATGCTGGCGTATCCCACTGAATGGGTATCAAACCCTACATCGTTCTCCCTTATCGCGAATAGTAGGGCTATTCTGAAAATAGTGGGTGGTGGTTTGGTCAGTTCAGAAGCTAATTCATTTTAATTTAATAAAAAATAACCAAAAAAGTCATTAATCAATTTATATTTTGATTAGTTGAAAAACTGATTTTTGACGAGTGAAATTGCCTAACAGATTTTAGGGCTTTAATTTGATTCATTTTAGAAAAAATGAGTTTAATGTTATGAAAATGCCATATAGAAATTAAGGGCTTATTCAGAATAAAAAGATAAGAAATATTGTACTATATTTACCTTTGGCTTACGTGACTTCAAAATTGGAGGATCGAATGGCTTGACAAACCCGGAATGCATCTTCGTTGTGTTTGGAGAAGACTGTCTGAAATATGATCTGAAGGACTTGTAAAAAGTAGACTGTTTGGAGTGTGATTGATGGATTCTAAACTGTCTGTCAGATCGGGATCATAAAAAATGAGTGTTTCTGATGAAATTTTTGATGTGATTCTGTGTGATTTAGGAGTCTGAGAATACGTAAAAATGCATTTGGAAACAGTTTGAATAGGGAAAAAAAGGTCCCGAAAACTGACCCGGATGGTCAAATTTATAGAAAATCATGTCAGGAAAGTTAGGAATTCAGAACTCGTATGTCTGGGCAAAAAGCAAGCATTTTAGGCCAAACACATGTGCTTTGGTCCTTACTCATGCATTTGGGTTGGTCCTGTTTTGTTCAGTTTGATCCAGTTTTGGTATTTTTGCAATTTCAGGCCGGTTTTGAGTCCGAATTGAGCACAGTTTGAACCGTTTGACTCGTATTAACAGGTCGTATCTAATGGTGTAAGAATTAAGACTTTCTCTTTGTAAAATTTTCCTTGAAAAATTAGGGTTTTAATGGTGACGATTCTAGAGGTGAAAAATTAAGGGTTCACAATAGCCCCCTCATTCTGATTAGCTTCGAGCAGAAGGTGATTCTGGTGATAGCAAACCCATAGGTGCCATGTCAGATTCTAGACTTGTGATGATGCCATATCGGCTTATAGGCTTATGAAAATGCTATGTCGGCTTCTATGTTTGTGGTAGCACCATGTTGGATTTTGGGCTTATCACCATGTCAGATTCTAGGCTTATGCCATTGTCAACTATTGAGCTTATAGTGTGCCAAGTTGGGGGTGCCAAAATTTGCAATTTGTCATACGGATTTTGATGATCATGCCATAAGAACTTATGGGCTTGTTGAATGTTGAAGTTGTATCATGTGAGGCTTTGACCTCGTCAAATTCTAAGCTTTGAAAGGTAGTTGTCATACCTTTTCATTAGGGTAAAGACTACTTTGAGAGCATTCCCCTAGATATATGTTGGATGATGCTTGTAATTAAAGGGAGATGCATGCTAAGTATGGCCCATTATGGGCTTTTGTTTTGCAAAAGCTTTTAGAAAACTTTGGCATTTGTATGAAATTGTGTTGCATGAAAAAATTATTTTTTGAGAAATGAAGTATTATGTAAGTTGCCCCCACAAGTAGAGCCATACTTCATATGATGCATGGGTGATATTTTAATGGATTGAAACTTCATGTTAAAAAAAATCTAGTGAAATAAATTTATGATATTGTGATGTCAACAATGAATAGTCTTAGTATAAGAAAATATACTAAACAAATAGTTAGATAGAGGGGGTGTGAGGCCTCGTCCAAGTCCGCGGGATTTCTCAGTGCGCTTTCGAGTTTAGGGCTTAAGGAAATTGACCACGAAAGGTCAAATAACATCGCAGTTGTGGACAAGTCCCGCATTTGTACACTCCACATGTGTTTGTTGGTGTGCAAGTGTCATGTGATTGATTCGTCACTTAATCTTTAAGAAAACGGGTTTTCCTTAGGTGATTAATAAACCAATTTTTTTAAACTCCATTTTTTAAGAAAATCTATTATTTTACCCAATTAGAAAATGTTGACCCTCGAACCATAGTTGGGTTTGGAGATTCATGATTTGATAAAAATATTTATTTAGAAAAAGATTTGCCAATTTCATAAATAGGCTTGGCTTAAGAAAATATATGGTTTCCGTTAAAAATAGATTTTCATGTATGTATGGCATATCTTAATGATGCATGAGTAATTAAAGCATGGCAATTTATGATGCGTGAACAGACTATTATATGTATGACTTCCATAATGCAGAAAGCAATAAAGAAATTAAATAGGGGGCCCTCCTCTAACCCACTGTCGGTTCTAGGGAACGCACTCATCCAAAAAAAAGCAATAAAAATAATTACACTGAAAAATAATAAATCAAACATGGGATTCTTTCTCCAGTCCAAAAGGATCTGAGAAAGGCACACATTTTGCCAATACAAATCCATAATCAAAATAAAAATAATATGAACACATAAAACAACGTATAAAAATAGAACAAGTACTAATAACAAAAACAACAACATTAATAAATAAAAAGGGGGAAAAAGTAAAGAACACACATTTTGGAGTTTAAGCCTTAAGAACAGGCATGCTGGCGTATCCCACTGAATGGGAATCAAACCCTACATCGTTCTCCCTTATCGCGAATGGTAGGGCTATTCTAAAAAATAATGGGTGGTGGTTTAGTCGGTTCAGAAGCTAATTCATTTTAATTTAATAAAAAATAACCAAATAAGTCATTCATCAATTTATATTTTGATTAGTTGAAAAACTGATTTTTGACGAGTGAAATTTCCTAACAGATTTTAAGGCTTTAATTTGATACATTTTAGAAAAATTGAGTTTAATGTTATGAAAATGCCATATACAAATTAAGGGCTTATTCAGAACAAAAAGATAAGAAATATTGTACTATATTTACCTTTGGCTTACGTGACTTCAAAATCGGAGGATCGAATGGCTTGACAAACCCGGAATGCATCTCCGTTGTGTTTGGAGAAGACTGTCTGAAATATGATCTGAAGGACTTGTAAAAAGTAGACTGTTTGGAGTGTGATTGATGGATTCTAATCTGTCTGTCTGATCGGGATCATAAAAAATGAGTGTTTCTGATGAAATTTTTGATGTGATTCTGTGTGATTTAGGAGTCTGAGAATACGTAAAAATGCATTTGGAAACAGATTGAATAGGGAAAAAAAGGTCCCAAAAACTGACCCGGATGGTC
>CAOJBK015985488.1:0-10883 GCA_948294925.1 Codiaeum variegatum | reverse complement strand
CAAAAATTGTAAAAAGTCGTGCTATTTTTCAACAGAAACTGCCCATCGTTGGTTTTTTACTTACTCTGTTTTTGGTGCTATCTAGTGATGAAGGCTTGTGACTGTCCTTCCATTTCTCATTCCCGAACTTTTATTTGGAGTTTCATGGGGCGTAGGACAATTGGAAGGAGCATTCAAAATTTTTTTAGATGCATTGATCTTACTACTACCATTTATGTTCTTTAGCAAGCTTGGAATCATCTTGTTTTCCAGCAAAAGCCAGTCTCTATTAGAGGCATTGTTATGAAGATTTGAGCTATAGTTTTGCTATAATAGGAGAAGTTCTTCTGTGATTTTCTTGAGGATTTATAAGAATTGGCTCTCTATTTGCTAAATTCTTAGTTTTCATTGTATTTTGCTCTTATTATTTGGAATAAGAGTTCTCCCAAAATAAATAAATAAATAAATAAATTAAATTCATAAAAACTAAAAAAAAAAAAGCAATAAGAAATGTTCAAAAAAAATCAGCAATAAGAGATTTTTAACTGATAAAGATAAGAAAATCAAATATAAAGTATAATTAGAATAATATTGAATACTGCTTCAAAAGTATACTTCTATATGATTTGGCCAAAAAAAAAATAGTATACTTCTATAAGCAACTAACTATATTTATACCCCGTTTGATACCTCTTAAACTTAACCTGAACAAATAATTTGAGAATTACAGATTAAATTTATCCGCATATAAAAGTAAAAGTTGATTGTCGGTGTGTTTGAATTTGTAATTTTTATATCAGAATATAAATAATCAACTGTCATTTTGTCTCTTTTCAGATAATGGGAGATCTTGGTCCTAGTCGAAAAGCAATTAGTGGACTAATTATAAGTTGCAATTTCTCAAGCAATCGATTGTTCGTTCTTATAAGAAAGGAGATTCTTGGCTTTTTATTATTATTTTGATTTGTGGTCCAATAGACATGATGCCGTACGAATCGAGTTATTGGACCGAATCATCTTGTTGTATGATAAATTTTTAAAACAACTTTAGTGATTACACTAATATTTTGGTTTGTTTTTAAACTCTCACTTTTTAACCGTGAGCAACCAATTCAATGAACTACTTTTTTTCTTGCCAAATATCAATTCAATGAACCGAGAATTATATTATTATTATTATTATTATTATAAAGCTAGAAACTCTAGAATCCGCACTTCGATATCGCAACTAGATTTACATTCCTTTAGCGACCTTTTCATCTTTAAAAGACCTCAAAATATTATTAACCGAAAAGGAAGAATAAATAAATGCTCAATACAACATCATAAAAAAAGAGACAATAAAAAAAAAACAACTCAAAAGAGCCTATAATAAACTGAACAAAACTAAACAAATCAAAAGTACTCTCTTATGCTAATATCATCATAGAATAAAGCACCACAAAAAGAAGGATAAGTGGACCACCACAATTCCTCATTGCAGCCCCTATCATAGTTAGCAAGCTTGTCAGCTATGCCATTACCCTCTCTATAAGTGTGGATACCAAAAAGTATATACCAACAATATGAGAAAGACATTTAGACCATAAAGACTTTAACTTCCATGGGACCTGAACAGATCGTTAGCGAAAGAGATGCACCACGTATAAAGAATCAACTTCCAACCAAAGATTGTGCCAACCAAAACCCCAAGCTTTGTTAACTGCGAATATAGCAGCGTAAAACTCAGTGACATAAGCTAGAGAGTCACATGTAGGAAAAGCATAAGAACTAATAGTGACTTTTATTTCTAAAAATTTCTCCCGCTCTAGAGGATTCCGTAGCCTCAAAATATGATCCATCAGTATTAACCTTCACCCAATTATTAGGTGGAGGCTATAAAATAATAGAGATCACAATAGGTGCCTTACCAGGAATGCTCGTGATACTAAGCTGTTGAAAAATATTAAGCTCATTCAATAAGTTATACATGGTGTCAATTCTAAAGAAATCACTCTCATTAATGGTCACCTATAATATCCTTAGAGAACAAAGGATATTGGGAGTTTGATCATAAAAAAATGGCAGCATTACGTGCTCTCCAAATTACCTAAACAAATGTGATTATTGCAGCCTGCCAAAGTGCCCAAACTTGTGAGCTAAAAGGGAAATGCATCGCTGCAAAAATCATGTAAGAAAGATCATTGAAATGAGATAATGAACATCCCAATAAGTCACCTATAGCTCAACAAATAGCTTGAGAAAACAACAATGAACAAAAAGATGATTAAAGTTTTCAGTTGTCGTGCGACAAAGCCTGTAAATTGAAGGCATATCAATTCATTGCTTAGATAATTCATCTTCTATAGCAAGTCATTTATGCATAGCTTTCCAACAAATAAATGACCTAGAAGGAGGAATAAAAGATACCCAAACAAATTTATACTTCAAATCAACTTCCCTGTGATGTCTTGATTTTTCATAAACTTGTTTGGTCGAAAGGATTCCATCATCGGCTGCTATCCAGACACAAATATCTGCCTTATTAGCTAATGTATCCACTTGAAAAATTGCATCAGATACGGCCGGGTAAGCTACAACAAATTCCCATGGATCCATTCACCATTCCTTATAAAGTCCATAACTGAATTATGAAGAGATCCATTTGTCATACCACAAACACAAAGAGCTAGACTTACCAATAATGTACTCCTGTAAAGATAAAAAAAAAACTCCATTTAATCGATTATCAAATAGACAAGCTAAAATGGTTACGCCTTGGCTTTCCATAGGCTGTTAGGAAGCAATTTCTGAAAATGGTTGCGGGGAAATCACGAGATGCAATCACCCTTCAAGAAAGATTAGTTAACATCATTCATTTTAAGGCCCCAATTTTTTTAACTCCAATGCCCCCTTCTAAAAGCGGCAAGCAACAAGTATTCCATGGTAGCGCAATTAATTTCTTATTGAAAATATTTTCAGTCCAGATGAAATTATGAACACACCTCTCCAAGTATTTTAATAAAGATCGAGGCCTCATGTTGACTCCAAACGAGTGCAGAAATGAGCTTAAAAATACTGAATTGACAAGCACTAATTGGCCTACTTGAGAGAGAGTATCCTTTTTCCATTTAGAAAACTAAGCAATAATGCAGTCTGCAAGAGTCTGAAGAACATTCTTTCTTGGGCCACCAATAAAGAGCGGTACACCAAGGTTAGTAAAAGGAAGACAGCCATGCTTCATACCTACCACTGAACAAATCTGAACACATCTTTGATAGCCCATATGCTTCCCAAAATAAATATTAGACTTGTCCCTATTGATTTTCTTACTAGAGAGAAGTCTATAATCATGAAAATGCTGACTAAGAATGTTGATATTATATCTTGTAGCTTTATAAAAGATCAACACATCGTCAGCATACAAAAGATGCGTATGGAATGAAAAATTACCACGTGTCATAGAAACCAAGTCACCCGACTCCATCAATCGAGAAAGCTTTCTGCTTAAATGGGGAGAGCGGATCACCTTGTCTAACCCCTCTACTGCAACCGAAATAGTCGTTGACTTCACAATTAACAACAATAAACAATCTTATAGAACGAAAAATCACAATAATCCAATCACAAAATTTCTGTGAAAAGCCAAAAGCATGCAAGACAAAAATGATAAAGCCTTAACTCATAGTGTCAAATGCCTTGGCTATATCCACTTTCACGGGCATATTATTTCCAAAGCTCCTTTTATCAAGTAAATTAATACCTTCCAATGCAGAAGATATGCAATAAAAAATTAGTATCTATTTAAGAAAACCAAATTATTGTGGAGAGATAATTCTTGTTGTAATAGAGCCCAATCGATCAGCAAGAATTTTAGTGATGATTTTAAACGCAAAATTACTCATGACAATCAGTCTAAAAGATGTGATGTCAATCGCTCCTTCAAACTTAGGGACTAACACCATATTACTAGAATTAAAGCCATTAGAGATATAACCATTAACAAAAAAATCTTTACACAATAAGACATGCCTCTAAGCTAATGATATCTCAAAAAGTTTTATAGAATAGCCCGGTGAAACCGTCAAGACCTGAAGAACTGTCACTATTATTATTATTATTATTATTTGGTAAAATGAAAAAATTCTTGACCACTGATACAAAAGAAACAATGCCATCATCCCCATCCCAAAAATATAATCATAATTATATTTTTCACATAGATTAAAAAATTATAATTTAATTATAATTGATAGTACCTAACTCAACATGGTGACCTTAAGCAATCATAGGTCGCCTAAACAGACTTGACATATGTGAGCCACGCTTCACAGGAGTTAGCCACATTTCACATGGGCTACCTGCTTTTGAAAGTAGCTCCACCTCCACATTGGCCGCCCACTTTTGAGAGTAACTCCACCTCTACGTGGGCTACTAACTTTTGAGAGTAGCTCCACCTCCTCATGGGTTACCTGCTTTTGAGAGTAGCTCCACCTCCATATGGGCCAGCCTCTTTTAAGAGTAACTCCACCTCTATATGGGCTACCTGCTTTTAAGAGTAACTATATCTCCACATGGACTAGCTAATTTGAGAATAGCTACACCTCCTTATGGGCTAGCTGCTCTTGAGACTAGTTCCACCTCTACATGGGCTAGCGACTTTGAGAGTAGCTCCACCTTCACATGGGCGAGACACTTCAAGTAAAGCAGTTACTAACCCATACCTCCATGATTTGGTATTTAAGGAACCACAATGACAGTGACAGATTAGTAGATCAAGTGGAACCTCCACAAACTAGAGACATCGAGGAGGATGTTGAAGTGGTCCATCAAATTAGAAACACATGGCCTCCAATATCATCCAAGGGCGGCCATTAAGGCACAAGCTTTAGCTGAATTCATTTTTTAGAGTTCTTTCCCTACTCAAGACACTCAGGAGGAAAGGAAGAAAGATAAAGAAAGGGATCGAAAGAAGGAAAAAGGGCCCGTCTAGGATCTATATGTTAACAAACCATGAAGTACAGAAGGTAATAGGGTTGTTATAGTCCTAAAGAATAAGAATGGGATCCTCTTAGAGTACGCTCTAAGAATTGAATTTGAAAACACCAATAACACAATTGAGTATGAGGCCATAGTCCAAGGGTTAAGCTTTATTGACTACCTTAGGGTAAAGACCCTCAACAAACAGTTGATGGTAGGACACATCAAAGGGGTAATACAAAATAAAAGACAGAGAGATGACTCTATATGCCCATAAAGTGAAACAACTAGTAGGATAGATGAAAGGTAGAGGATTAAGTTTATTAAGATCCATAGATGTGAAAACATAAAGGTAGACTTCCTCAGCAAGTTAGTAGCACAACACCCTACTGGCTTACCGAGAAGAGTGTTATTGGGAACCCTGGCAACCTCGAGCATTGAGCAAGGGGAGGAGATTATGAAATTAGATGATGAGCGGTGTTAGATAGACTTCATTTGGCATATCTAGAAAAAGGAAAGGAACCAAAGACTCCAGACGAGACAAAAAAAGTGAGAAGAAGGAGTAGGCATTTCTTTGTTCACTAGGGGACATTATACAAATGCGCTTACTCCTTACCTTGGCTTAAATTTCTAAGGAAATACATGAAGGGTCTTCTGCTATGAACATTGGAGGAAAAGCCTTAGCAGCTACAGCCATTAGGCAGGGATATTGGTGGCTAACCATGAAGGAAGATGTAAAGAAGATAGTGAAGAAGTGTCACTCCTACTAAAAGTTTGCCAACTTGAAGAGGGTCCCAATAGCAAACCAAGTGCCCATCCACAGTCAGTAGCCTTTTGCCAAATGGGGTTTGGATATAGTTGGTTTGTTCCCTATGGCAAGTGGACAAAGAAAAGTCCTCCTTGTGGCAGTGGATTACTTCATAAAATGGATAGAAACGGAGGCCTTAGCAACTATAACAGCAAACAACATTATCAAGTTTCTCTAGAAATATTTCATTTACAGGTTTGGCATCCCTTATCAAATTGTAAGTGATAATGGAAAGTAGTTTGATAATGCCAAGATGAGAGAATTTTGCTTAAGGTTGAACTCAGCCACCACTTCTCCTCTGTATCTCACCCACATACCAACAAGCAAGCATAGGTGACCAATCAGACCATTTTGCAAGGCTTGAAAAGGAGGTTGGAAGGATGTTCTAGGAATTGTGTGGAAGAGCTTCATCATGTCCTATGAGCCTACTGGACCACCCTAAGAGAACCCACAAGAGAAACTCCCTTCAGCCTAACATATGGCATTGAGGCCATTATCCCGATAGACATAGGGCTGCCGAATGGATAAATTAACTTTTATGATGAGATTGTAAATGACATGATATGAAGAATTGACCTAGATTTGATAGAAGAGTTGAGGAAGTAGATTCTCATAAGACAAGTAGCTTAGAAGAAAAAAGTGGCTTCCTATTTCAATAAGAGAGTCAGACCTAGAGCATTCGAAGAAGAAGATCTAGTCATGAGAAGCTTGGAAGCTACGGGTAAGAGGGAGGGTACTTGAAAGCTAGCACCAAATTGGGAAGGTCCCTTTAAAATTAAAAAAGTTATAAGACCAACTGCCTACAAACTTGTAACTATGAGGGATGAGTACATCCCTCGCACTTGGAATGTCTAACATCTTAAGTTATACTACCAATGATCAAATTAGAGAAAGAATGGTACTCTTCTCCTGGGCTAAATCTTTGCTAAAGCAAAGTCCTTTCCCACTGATAGGGATGTAATCAAGTCGAGTCGAGCCCAATTATTGGACTACTTGAGCTCAAGCTTGGTCTTAATTTTCGAGCTTGAGCTCGATCTCAATTATTGAGCTCGAGCTCGAGCCAAGTTTTAAATAGCTCAAACTCGAGCTCGAGCTTAAGTGAGCAAGAGAATTATTAAGTCAAAGTGAGTCAATACAATATCAAGCTCGACTCGATTACTTAAAATTTTAAAGAAATTCAAGCTCGAATCGACTTGATTACTTAAATTTTCAAAGAAAATCGAACTCGACTCGACTCGATTACTTAAATTTTCAAAGCAACTCGAGCTTGACTCATTAAAATGATAAATATTAATAACATATAAAGGGTAAAATTGTAAATATAATAAAGCTCGATTAGGTTTGTGAGCCTATGGAATCGAGTAATAAAGAGATCGAGCTCGACTCGATTAACTACTTGAGTAGCTCGAACTCACGCTCGACTCGATTAACTACTCAAGTAGCTCGAGCTTGAGCTCAATTAAACCAAGCTGATCCCAAGTAGTTCACAAGTAGGCTTGACTCACTTACACCCCTACCCACTGAGAAAGGTTGAAACCCTTATCGAGGTAGGGTCCCTCCCTAAGGAGGATGGAAAAATCTATGTAAAAAAAAATCCCTTCCCCATGGAGGAATGTTAAAACCCCAGTCAAGGTAGGGTCCCACCTCAAGAAGGAGGGAAAAATCTTTTCCAAGGAAAAGTTCTTTCCCATGGAGGAAGATTGAAACCCCCTGTCAAGGCAGGGTCCTTTCCCAAGGAGAAGGGTAAAATCTTTGCCAAGGAAAAGTCCTTCCTCATGGAGGAAGGTTAAAACCCTTATCAAGTCAGGATCTCTCCCCAAGGAGGAGGGCAAAATCTTTACCAAGGAAAAGTCCTTCCCCATAGAGAAAGGTTACAACTCATGTCAATGCAGGGTCCCTACCTAAAGAGGAGGGAAAATTATGTGCCAAGGTAAAGTCCTTCCCTATAGAGGAAGGTCAAAAACCTTGATTGAAGTAGAGACTCCTCCCTAAGAGAAAAAATCACTAAGTTCTTATATCCACTCAACACACTTTGCAGATGTACAAAGGAAAGAACATAAGAGAATGGAAAAGGAAAAAATGGATTATTTTCATTGATTAAATATAAAAATTTACAAAGACCCATCTTATGGGCACACAAAATATATTTATATACATAAAAATGATATAAGGAGTTGCAGCCTTATAAGTTTGCTGCACTTGAAGTCACTTCCTCCCTAGGGCATTCTCATCATCAAAGCTCCTTAAGCTTGGGGTGTAGCCTAAAGGAATTAGAGGATCCCCTTTTGTAGAATGAAAACTAGTAGGAAAGGAGGCCAGATCCTCTACAAACTGGCATAATGGGGGATGTCCACCTCTGACTCATCTTGCATAGGGGGAAGCGCTTGTGCAATTTCAGGAAAGTGAGACTATGCTTCTGCCTAGGCTATATTGTACCCTTTTCCAATGCCTTAGCATTATTTTGGTAGTTTAGGAGACTGAAGTACTATGAGGCTAGAAAGGCTTTAAGAAAGCTAAACCAATCAAACTCAATCCCCTTAGCTTGCTTCGTCATATGCTCCAGCGTACTTCTTTAACAACTTATCCTTTATCTCTTGAGTATGATTTAGCTTAGCCTTTCTCTCCTCCAACTTATCCTACTTGTCTTTGAGAGCCTCCTAAAGCTTTTTATTGGAAGTGCTGAGGGCTTTGACCTCTTTCATTAGCTTCTTATCCTTCTTCTCAATTTACAGGGCTTCTACTTTAGCAGCATCTGCTTTCTCCTTGGCTCTATGAGCCTCCACCTCCGCTTGCTCAGCCCACTTGCATGCTTCCATCCAGGAACGACGATACTTCCAAGATAGGATCAATGACTGTCGATTCTCCTCATGCGTAGAAGGGAGCTCTGTCTGCATTGACTCCTATGAATGAATAGTGTCTTACAAAAAAAAGGTCACAATTAGAATAGACCCAAACACTTACAAAATGTATAAGGAAAATGTAAAAAAGATAATAGAGCTTACACCGAGAGCAGAACCAAGCACTGCCAGGGAGGAAGAAATAGTTTTGCTTTAGTTCCTCAACATGAGCATACTAGGGACATGAGGAGGAGGCAGTGAAAGAGTCACTTGAGGAAGAATAGCATAATCATCTTAGGGAGGCTAAAGAAACACCACCCTTAGGGAAAGAGTTAGTCATATCAACCATGGGAGGAGGTGTCCCCATCTGCATTGTGGGGAGAATAGTTCCAGTTGTATCCCCTTCCAAAATGGAAGCTCATTCAATTTGAGCACCCATCTCCACTCCCAAAGGACTAAGCCCTTCAAATATTTCTACTTCTCAAGGGGATGGAGTCTGGGTCTCTTCAACGGATGGAACGGGTGAAGTCACCTCAATAGTAAGAGCCTCAATGGAAATAGTCTTCTTAGGACCTAAGCTCATCAGAATCTAGTTAAATTCATTAACCAAAGGTAGAGGCCAAAAAAGATTCTTCGAAGAGGTAGCATGAGCAGGGGGTACTAGAGGCTTAGAGGGGATTGTTAACACCCTAGGGAAGGAGCCTTATGAGGAGGTTCTATAACAGAAACCTCTTGGATGGGGTGCTGTGCCAAGGTGGCTAACTCAATAAGAGGAGGCAAATTCATCTGTTTTCTCATAATCTACTACGTCTCCAGCTTGAACTTCTTCTAAAGGAGCCAAATTATGAATATCATGAGCTTTATCAACCATAACAGGTGCTTCTGAACCAAGCATTATGACCAGGTCAACAATGTCATTTCTCAACCTCTTAAAGGCATTGGACAGAGGAACATTCATGGATGTCGATGGAGTATCTATCAATTTTTTCTTAATACATTTCTTGTGCTGTTTAGTCCCTAAATGAGCTTCCTCAATAGGCTTTGAATTCTTTACTTTATTATCTTTCCCCATGTTTAACCTGCAATCAACATGGTTATGGCCAATATTATAATAGATATGGTAAAACTTGGAGACATTCTCATAAGCAACATATCAATAAATAAGCTCTTCCCAACTCATTCTATCATAAGGGATTTAGGAAGCTCTTTGGATAAGTCCACATCCACTAGAACTCTCGTGTAGTGTCTGAATTCACCATTAGTAATAGCTTTGTCAATTTTTAATGGGACACCTACTCCTCTTGCAATGTCAACTAGTATTTGTGTATGGTAGTATTCCCATGGAAGTTTGAAAAAAATGTACCCATAATTGAGCGTTTGTTGTTTTTAGAGCTTCTGAATCAAATTCTAGTGTCTAATGTTGTATCATATCAAGCTTAAGATAGATTGATCCCCTTGACCATACATTATTTTACTCCTCGATCGAATTGAGAACAATTTAATAGTATCCTTTGCCAATTCTCTCTAATCCCTAATATCATAACAAGTTTCTTTTTAAACTCATTCACTCTCCATGGTTCTTCTCCTTTAAAAAGAGTTATTCTCCTTATCAATCAGAGTTCACAAATCTTGATTCTTTGATCATAGAGATTTTGATTGATCCAAATTGAGATGTATCCCTTTTATCTTCTGGGGTTGTGGAGAGAGCAAGTAATGTAGAGACATTGCGAACAACGTTAGAGAAAGACCTTGGGGTAGTCACAATCCCCTGTCCTCTAACCTTTTCATCAAAGAATAAAGATGTCAGTGTAGGTTAGGGAGCATTGGCAAGTCTAAGCTTCCAGAATAGAATGTCACTAGGAGAGAGGTTGGCCTGGTGGCCGGACTCCATGTTTTGTGGCTTAGGAGACAAGCAAAGAAGCCTTAGTAGAGCCTCAATCCTTCACAAGTTATTTTTTCCCCTCAACTATTTTTTTTTTTCATTAATCCTTCATAGTCTATTAATAACTTTATTACCTCCTAAAAAAGCAAAATAACTAGCCAAATATGATCAATCTTGGCCAAATAATATGACAATTGTTGGAGCTTTCCGTGGAACAATTATGGATTTACTATTAAACAAGTGAGCAATATACATCGAATCACATTCAAGATAAATATTACTCCAACCATATTCAAAATCTTAAGAAATACCAAAAGCTTACCACTTTATAATAAATGTATAAGGAATATCAATATGAAATACAAAAGTTTTAATGCGTGCTGGATTTTGTCACACTGGAATGGAACTGTTCTGGTTG